>ML791040.1:334419-359126 GCA_009831015.1 Picea engelmannii
CTCCAGACCATGTGTCCCCCTCCCTCCTCCATGTGCCTCCCCCTCAGCTTCCTGTCCTCCCTATTAATCTCACAACGCTTCACTTGTACTCTATGATTCCTTACCTTACTCCCATGGCATCACCTCCCTCTCTCTTCCCTATGCAAACTCCAGTCTGCTCATGGGTGGCTCTGGTTCCTCGTTCCATCAAGTGTACGTCATTACTTCCTCCCTCACAATTATGGCTCATCCTGCTTGCTTTCATCACCACTACAATGAAACACAGGGTGCTTCACTTGCAACTCGATTTGATTTCTTACCCTGCTTATCCTGTTTTCATTCTTCACTTCAACAACGATTTTTAGACCAGCTCGATCCTCTACATTTCTGCCAACATGTGGAGAAGATCCAGAGCTCCTTGCTCTTTCCCAATGTGCATCTCGGAGGAACTTCAGGAGCAGTTTCGCTCACTGCATGTGGACGTCATATTCGTGTAAGAGCGCACCGACTCTAGGCTCAAAGAATTTGAATGATAAAACCAAGGGGTGCGAGATGAATTGGATAATATGCAGGCTCAACTGCACCAGCAAGAACTTCAGCACAATCAAGAACTTGCAATTGGACTTCGAGGAATTAACAAAAATACAAGGCAAATTGGAGAAGTTGCACAACAATTGGAAAATCATTTAAATCATCCTCAACAACCAGTGAATTCTAATGACTCAGTTGGGTCAAGACTCCCTTCAAACTTCCATTCGGTTGCTAGCAATTAACACCCCTTGGTTCCTCCTGTGCCAGCGCTAGTTCCAGTCTGGCCTAACTCAGTTGAAGGAATTCATCATCCAGAGGTGAATCTAGCAGTGCATCCATCAGATCCATAGGAGGATCCAACGCTTTTTTAAAATCATTAGTCATGTTTTTCAATGAAATGCAATCTTTTGTTAATTTTGCTCATTTTTGTAGCCATTTTCACATGGAAAAATAGTAGTTCTTTTTGGATTGGTTGTACTAGCATCTTTAGTATTCAAAAGACAATTAATTTTTTAGGAGAAGAACAAAGATTCCACTACTATGCCATATGTATTTTGTGGATACTTTTACTCTTTTTTAATATATAAAATCCCAATCATTTCTGTTAAAAAATATACATTTCTCTCATTAACACATATTATCTCTTAACATCAAAAAATGATACAAGACTGAATTTTGAGCTCTAGCTTAACTCTCTCTTCCTAACTCTCTATCCACATTCTCTTATGCTCATGACCAAAAAACCCAACCCCTTACCTATTAGCACGCATCCCCCCATATCTTTCGTGGAGTGTGGAAATCATAACTAACTTGCAAGCTCATCCACAACCTTGACCATGACTAGTCAAGTTGTTACAAAATCAGTTACAAGATGTTATAGGAAATATTCCCTGATCCAGTCTGCATGTGATCTATTTAAGTCCCTTAAGCATGGTACAAAATGGGTTGGTGCACGAAGTATATCCTTGGCTAGTGAAAATGCTAAACTTGGAACCACACTATGTATCTTCTTGGGCACATGTGAAATCCTGACTTGTGGTGTGCACACAGTTTCTGCAAAACCTTAGGTGCCAACAATGACAATTGACCCTTGAGCAATATTATTGAGAGCTTGGAATTTGAATGTGATATTGAAGTAGGAACCTTATAAGATTGTGAACTTGATCTTCAAATAATTTCTAGTGGTATTATCTATATAGCCCCATTGTAGCTCGAGGGACCTTGGGGAAGAAGAGTACCCACATGTATTGGAAGGGTGGTTAATTGGTGGGTCAAATCAACAACCAACAAGCTTCAACTAATTTGATGCAAAGTTCAGCAAGATTACACAAGGTTATGCGAAGTTGATGCAAGGTTCCAACAAGTGATGCAAAGGTTGTAGTAGCAAATGCCTGGTGATGATTATCCTTGTTATATAAATTTTAAAATTTGGTTGTCTTCATATAATGTCATTATAAACTTTAGTCTTGCTAAACATTTTATGTTGTTGTAAATTTATTTAATTGAAACATTGCTTAAAATTTGAGACATGAATGTTATTATTCTTGTAATTGTTGTAAATTTATTTAATTAAAGTATTGTTTAGAAATTTGTGACATGAGTGTTACAATCATGGTAAATGGAGAACTATATACTATATGTTATTGTAATTTAATCCACCTTGTAATTATAATTGGATATGAGTTTTTATTTGTAATTAAAAATTTTGGTTAATTTGTATAGATTTATGGTTGTGAGATATGTTGTTGTAAATTAATTACAACTTATAATTGTAAAATTCCATAACTGTACATATTGTTATTTATGTAAAAATTCTAAATTCTAAAATTTATGGAATATGTTCTAAAATTTTAGAACAATGATATTAAATCTTTTTCAATTATTTAATTGTGTTTTATTCAATTATGAATTAAGTCATATAAATCAATCCAATATATTTATGGAGAATGATTCCCATTAGTTGTTCCATACTCTTATTAAACTCGGTAATTCCTTGTAGAAAAATAGATGGAAGTTCAGTTCTCCCTTTTATGAGATCCACTTAGTTATAAATATTTTTATAGGATTGAACAAATGATTTCTTGGGGTGAAGTATTATGTAATTTAATGCATCGATATTCTATTCTATTTATTTGAGAGTCAATAATGTTGATCCTTAGAAGATTGTGCTTTCCACATTTACTTCCACATTGTTGAATTTTGTTATTATACCTGTCGAAGGCCAGGTATATAGGGATGAGTTCGTGTTGACCTTCTATTAGTTTGAGCGTTGACCAAATAAATTTAATCATATTCCTAAGTTTCACTTTATCAAATTAAATAATTTATTTTCATATTATTTAAAAAAGTATTTATCTATCAATTGATTGGTTCATCAATTGAATGTGTTATTGCAAAAGAGTTGGCGATGTTTATAAAGGTGACGGCTGTTCATAAATGAATACATAGTAAAAAACATTCGTAACAAAAAAATTTCATAAACCACTGACAACGACCCTGACACCTGATGACAACGACCCTGACACCTGACAACATCTTCCTGACACCCGTCAAAGTGTGCTTTCATATCGGCAGGTATGACGATAGGCTGATCTAGTTTTATAAGCAAATCCAATGGCTCGTTGCACTTCATTGATTGTGTCGATGGAATTCATCAATATCATCGATCGTAACTCTTCGATATTATCAAATACTATGTTAATTTTTGGGTCTAGAGTTGATCATATATATTCCTATAGTTTCCTAGTAGCATCCAAGCGAACTCATACATATCTCCTATGTGCTTTGTTCTAGATTCAACTTAGGTTTTTTCTCGATGGAGGTTCAACATGGGTGTCAATTGTACCTTACAGTTCCAATGCATGTTCTGTTTATTCTAAGGTTGTAAAATAATATTAATAATAAATAAATAAAAAGATCTAATTGCAGTCTAGCTATAGATGAGGAAATTCTTTGGGAGGTAGGTCCAATATGGTGTCTCTTCCTTTTAGCATTCTTGTTTAGTAGCTCTCGGTCTCTCTCTGACAATATTTTTGTTTATAAATATCTTGGCGTCATGCAAGCTCTCAATATATTTTCTGTGTTCAAAAAATATCTAAAAAATAATCAAAAACTGGAAAATATATATATATATATATATATATATATATATATATATATATATATAACCATAGTATGGTTGTTATTGAGAGTTATCTCATGCAAGCTCTTAATAATAAATATTTGATTACAAATAAGCATATATAAATTTTGAATGTAAATGCATTGAATAACTAAGGATGCTTCAACTATTGTGTAAAGGTTAAAGTCAGATATTAAGTCTAATATGGAAGAAAAATTGTCAAGTGGATGATGTTATATTTCAAATATTTTTAAAATTTCTAAAATTTAAAGTTGACTTAGTTAAAAAAATCACAAAAACTATTATATATATCATATTTACTATTACTTTAATATTTATTATTATTATTACTATGTATATTTAATATTACTATTACTTCTATTACTTTAATATTACTCAATTAAAAAAAGTCACAAGCTATATATATATATAAACTATTATATATATCATATTTACTATTACTTTAACATTTATTATTATTATTACTATGTATATTTAATATTACTATTACTCTAGTAAATTTACTATTACTTTAGCATTTATTATTACTATTATTGTTATTTTTATTACTTTAGTATATTTACTATTATTTTTGCATTTACTATTTACTATTTAGAGCTATGAAAAACAATTTAGTGTTTAATTAATTAAAGAAATAATACAAAGTACTCATAAAATATGATTTGCATAATCAAGTAGGTGTATTAATTTTAATAATGATACAACACAAAACAATAGGGTGTATTGGTTTTAGTGATATTGATATAACATAAAATAATAGGGTGCATTGATTTCAGTGATAATGATATAACGTAAAAGTGCATTGATTTCAGTGATAATACTATGAAAAATGATTTAGTGGATTAATGAAGGAAATTCATCTTCTATATTGATTTCATTTTTGAGATACAACATATCATCAAGTGAAATGAATTCAGCAATAACTTAGTATTTGCACATTATATGTGATTTATCTATTAGTATTTGCACATTAAAGCAATTATAATATTAAGATATATAAAATGTAAAAAACCTCCTCAATTGGAGTTGACACTTGTCCCTCATAAAAGAATAATATAATATTGAGTAAATAAAATACTACTTGTTGAAAACAATAGCATTAAATATAGAGTGAATTATCCTAGTTGTTCTCTGTGAGATATTCTTGGAGAAATTTTTAAGGGAACTTTCTTAGTTGTGCTCTGTGATTTAGAGCAATTAGTTGCATTCATTTAATGCAAAAAATGCATTGATTTAAGTGATGATACAACAAAAAATGATTTATCATAATCAAGTAGTTGTATTCATTTTAACAATGATATAACATAAAACAATAAGGTGCATTGATTTCACTGATAATAATATAACATAAAACAATAAGGTGCATATATTTCACGATAATGTTATGGAAACTGACTCAGATATGAAGAAAATTAATTATTTATATTGATTTCAACGTTGAGATACAACTAATCATCAAGTGAAATGAATTTAGGGTGAAAACAAATTTCAAAACAAATATTATAAGTTGAAGGTGCTTCCCTAAATTGGGCCTCTAATAGAAATTTATTGATCTTCCTTTCAATTCTATACTTTTGTATGGGTTGAGTCGATAAGTTTTGGACTTTGGCAATGACATGTCATAAATTCAATGGAGCGTTAAATTAGTCATCATGGAGGAAATCCTTTTGTATTTTCAAATACTTTTTCAGAGGATTGAAGCAATAGGGTGCATTGATTTTAGTGATAATACTATGAAAAATGATTTAGCATAATCAAGTAGTTGTATTCATTTTAACAATGATATAACATAAAACAATAGGGTGCATTGATTTCAGTGATAATGATATAACATAAAACAATAGGGTGATTGATTTCACTGATAATACTATGAAAAATTATTTAGTGCATTAATTAATTGAAGAAATGACATGTGTCCCTCCTAAAAGAATAAGTTGTGATCTTTGAGATATTATTGGAGAAAGTTTTAAGGGAACTATCCTAGTTGCACGTAGTCTAAACGTTCAACTATTTGGTGTTTTTACAGGCATATTTTCCGATCAATTTTACCTTAAATCTGGCCAAAAATTGTTGTAGCTCCATATTTCACTGATTGAGTATGTATGATTCAAGTTCCTTGAGGGTTTTTCAAGGTGGTGAATCCATTTATGCATTCAAAAATGCAATTTAAACAACAAAAAATGGTCATTTCACCAAGATCTGGTTCGTCGGATTCTGATGAAAAAATTAATAAGGTTGAATGTTTATACAAGGCCATCTTAGTTGTGCTCAATGCACCATGTTGTTGTATCATTGTTAAAATGAATCCAACTACTTGATTATGTAAATGATTTTGTATTGTCTCATTGATTGAATCAATGCTCTATAGGATTGAAGCAATATGGTGCATTGATTTCAATGATAGTGATATAACATAAAACAATATGGTGCATTAATTTCAGTTATAATACTATGAAAAATGATTTAGCATAATCAAGTAGTTGTTTTCATTTTAACAATGATATAACATAAAACAATAGGGTGCATCGATTTCAATGATAATGATATAACATAAAACAATAAAGTGCATTGATTTTAGTGATAATACTATGAAAAATGATTAAGTGCATTAATTAATTGAAGAAATGACATGTGTCCCTCCTAAAAGAATAATATGTACTCTTTGAGATATTCTTGCAGAAATTTTTAAGGGAACTATATTAGTTGCACGTAGTCTACATGTTCAACTTTTTGGCATTTTTACATGCACATTTTCAGCTCAATTTTGCTTGAAATATGGCCAAAAAAATGTTCTAACTCCATATTTGAGTGATCAAGTCTATATAATTCGAGTGCCCTAAGGGTTTTTCAGGGCAGTGAATCTATTTATGCATTCAAAAATGCAATTTAAACAATAGAAAATGGTCATTTCACCAAGATATGTTTCTTCTGATTCCAATGAAAAAGTTCAAAAAGTCGAATGTTTAGACAATGTCATCTTAGTTGTTCTCTATGATTTATAACAATTAGTTCCATTGATTTAATGCAAAAAAATATACATTGATTTAAGAAATGATACAATAAAAAATGATTTACATAATCAAGTAGTGTATTCATTTTAACAATGACACAATATAAAACAAATAGGGCGCATTGATTTCAATGATAATGATATAACATAAAACAATAGGGTGCATTGATTTCAGTCATAATACTAGGAAAAATGATTCAGTGCATGAATTAATTGAAGAAATGATACAAAGAAAATTAATCCTCTATATTAACTTCAACTATGAGATACAACAAATCATCAAGTGAAATGAATTTATCAATAATGTAGTGAAAACAAATTTCAAAACAATATTATAAGTTGAAATCATGTACTTTGTTTGGTTATGTGTCATTTATTTATTAGTATTTTCACATTAAAACAATTATATTATTAAGATATATAAAATGTGAAAAACATGTTGAACCTAGAAAAGCAGAAAAAGATTGAGATTCATCACTATGTAATTATTTGTAATTTACTATATTCTTATTATTATCACATTTTTCATCATTCTACATTGTTACATTTTATATTCCATGTTCCTCATGTAACTCGTTAACTATACTTTTGATTCATACTCTCTATATTCTCAACAAAATGATGTAACTGAATAAATTTCAAATGATCATATTAATCTTGGACATATAGATATACATATTGTTGTTGATCTACAAAGTTTGTGTGATTTCCCACGACTAAAACCAATATATATCCATCTTAACCTTGTATCTGTCAAGCGTCGAGAGGGATCAAATCTCTTAAGGTGCAAACCTTTAACCTTTCCTCAAGTTTTTCACTCTAAAAAAAGGTTTGCACCTCGAGATATTTTATCCCTCTCGGCGCTCGATAGATCTGGGGTTAAGATGGATCTATGTTGGTTTTAATTAATTATGGGTCACTCTCTCTAGTAATATATAGTAACAGTTAGCAATAACCATGATCTTCTAAAAACTGAAGTTAACTGCAATCTGTCTATTGTCTAACCTTCAGTCTAATAGATGCTAGCCTCCAATTGGTCCATCAACGTAATAATGGAGAGGTAGATATCTAAATAAAAATGATATATATATATATATATATATATATATATATATATTTGGTTATGTATGATATAGAAACTTATTCCTTCGTAAAATTTATATGACATATGAATATGAACAAGTGCCATTACAGTGGTGATGTCCCTACCGAGAGGCTTTTTGCATGTTACTATGGATAACAAGTTTATGGGTGAAATGGAAGAAAATGTATCCACAACTAGATAGAGAGACCAAGAGGTGAAACAATCATGTTGGACTGGCTCCCTTGTATGTTAAAATATTTTTTGTATGGACTAGCTCCCTTGTATGTTAAAATATTTTTTGTATGAACCAACTCCCTTGTATGTTAAAATATTTTTTGTATGACATATATAAATCTTGACTCTCAAGCATGGGGCCATTATGCAGCAACTCAAAGGATTCCACAAATTCAATAGTGGACATCATTGAGTTTAAACATTGTAACTTGTCAACCTTATCTGTTGACATATGGAAGAAACTGTATGTACTATTTTGACATATATAAGAAACTATATGCACTAAGTTTGTTTTTAATAGAGGGAGACCATCAAGTGTACATACAACCTTGTTAAAGTTAACCATTTCTGAGAAAAATATGCGTAGTTATCGTTTCTTTGGAACTTTTTCTTTTACAACGAGTTTCGAGTGGCCTCTACCTGAGTGACCTCTACCTATTGGAAATATCAGCTCATCATTTTGTATGGACTATAATGTATTTACCACGAATATTTGTATGAAACTCAATGCATGGATCAAGTTACCTAGTAACATGAAGGTCGACCAAATTTAGTAATTTTCATAGATTCCTAATTGTGTCGTCAACCCATTGAACCAATCGGTCAATTCTCTACATGAGTTCTAAAAAGTAGGTTGGTGTATGTTATCTTCGTGCTCTTGTTTTTCACTACTACCTTTCAATTGTCAAAAGCATCAGGCTCCACCCTCCTATTCAGGAGTATATTATATTATGTTACTATCAAACAATGAAATACAACCCAAATTGAGAGGGATTAAAGAGGCATTTTAACTTATCTTTTTATAACCATTGTGTGGTTCTAAAAATATGATCCATCCAAATCCAAATATATGGCTAAAATATCGGTTGAAATTAGTGAATTAATTAAAAACATTGAGAATCAATTTTATTCCAAGATTGCCTATGTTGGGTTAAGTAAATGACACAAAATCCATCATCCCAGTGTGAACAATGCCCTTAATTAGGCACAGTGAAAAATGGCATTCACATGTCATAAGTGTTCCACCCAACCCAAGCTCGAGTTGGGTGAAATAATGGAGACTAAAATACTTACCATGACGGAAATTATCACCATGATGAGCTACAATTAGCAGAGATGAACTGACAAAATCAGATATTTACACCATCACAAGCTGCAATATAAATTGACAGAATCAGAGTTCCCGTTTTAAGAAAATATTCACACACTTCCCATATAAACCCGAGGAAAATTACAGAGGCGTGCTTACACTAGTGTAATTCGTAAGGACAATATTTACACTCATTCGTTCCATGAGATTCTAAATGATGAACACTAGCTGCAATAATCAATTTATCCTTGGGCTTGTGCATCATCGGCTCCCACCTCGACCAAAAGGCATAAACTATTTTTCACCTGATATTTTCAAAATAATATATATGTTGTATTTATACCATTTTTGTATAATTTAATTTTATCATAAAAATATTTAAGGATGAATATATGTGTGTGTGTGTGTGTGTGTGTGTGTGTGTGTAACTTAAAATTACAGAGATTCCATCTCCAAGGGTTGAATTTTGAATCATCCCTATAAAGAGATTCAACTAAATGCACCTTTGTTGACATGGGAAGCACCTTCCACCCTACATGGATTTGGAATTCTAAAACGAAAATTGAATCATAATATAATCATCTCTCTATTCCTAAAAATATATAAACTAGAATGAGATCATGAATATAGGATCTACTTCATTGAATATCATTAAAAAAAAGGCTATGATGTAGGAATAATATCTTTGAATTTGATGTCCTTCAATGCATTCCTATGCACAAAGTTGACTACGTTGGCATAGCGTAAATCCTCTAAATAACTTTACGTCGTAAAAATCACCTGGTGTATCCACTTGTGGCCAATGTATTTACTGGCCAATCATAATTTAATTTATTTTTCATATATTTCATAAATAAAAATAATGATTAAACTAACTCTCATTAAGCATTTAATCGATACAATTAACCATAATAATAAAAGAATGAAGAAAATTGCTATAACTATAGTACTTACTTTTCAATACCAAGAATGCAATTTCTCTAGATTTTCAAGTGATTTTTTTACTCATTTCAACTTGGTTTAACATACAAGGACATTATACACATTAAAATTCCACGTGCTGGCACATTGAATTTGTTTCTCATTGACACTGCAATTATGAAAAATCAAAATACCAATGTGTCTATTTTATTTTAAACTTACATGTTGTGTAAATGTCATCTGCTTATAATGACCATGGTCCAAATGCTCACTCTTGTGATTTGTGTTGGCTATCATTTAATTATCAACCTTCAAAACCCCAAAAGGAGCAATGGCTTACAGAGTGATGATTGGCTTCAAAACCCAAAAAGGAGCAATGGCCTCCAAAGTGAGTATCACAAATAAACAGATTTAAAATGAATGGCACTCTCACCTTCAACTATTGTAACACCAAATGGTAGTCATCAAGCAGGTGAATGATAATTTCCAACAACAAATAGGTGGTCTCATGCCCAACAAGTAGTATTTCTAAGACCAAGCTTAATTTTTCACAACTTTTCACACTATTGTTTTCTAGAAGTACATCAAGAAAATCTCTTGACAATTTATAATTTGATCCTTTCCTAGATATTCCTTCCACTATCTTGTGCACAACAGAAAGGATCCTTTGTCTCGCCTAATAAAAAGGAAACAGAAAACCCAATTAGAATTACGAAAGAAAATTCCTTTGTAATATATGGTATTGCAATCCAAATAATTGATCTATGTTGCATGTTATAATCATCCAATTTATGTGATATAACCAATATTTTTTTTGCATAAGATGTTCCTAGGATATTAATTGACATTGATATAACTCCTTTCATGAGTGTACCAAAGTCATGAAGGATTCTCACTTCCAATGGATTATCAGGTGTCAATCTAAACATCTGCTTCACTATAATATTGAATGTGAACTGCAATATATGTTATGTAAAATCTCATAATCGGATGATTTATCTATTTCTATATGATGGGCGTTGAATATAAACATAATGCAATTATTTTTATTACCTTTCTAGTTTCTTCACAGAATATTACTATTTTTCTATCCTTCCATGAGTTTATTACCAATAGTGAATTTCTCTTGATATCCATCATATATTCATGTTTCAATTTTGCAGTGTAATGCATCTATAGGAGGATCTAATGATGCACTCGACAAACTTCTCAACGAAATATGTTGATGGGTGGTAGAGAAGTATTTAATGATGTAATTAACAAGCATTTCAACTAAATATGATGAACCAAAAGTTGTTCATGTAAACACAAATAACACGAAGGTACATATTAAATGTTGTGTTTAACCATATACACATATAAACTGAAAATGGAAAAAATGTCATCCTTAAGCCAACTCATCATAACTATTATGTGGCATTCCATATTTGCCATGATAGTGCATGTGTTGGTGGCCACTTCACAATGGTGCATGTGTTGGTGGCCACCTCCCATATAACGTCCTCACGATAGTGCATGTGTTGGTGGCCACCTCACTTGCATGCCATATCAATGGGAAAGTGTCTCTTTCTCTACCCTACCTTTCCCGCCCACCCTTTGTCTTTCCGTTTCTGTAGGTAGATGTGGCTAGTGTTGTTGACCCTGTTTGTAAACTGGATATCCATAATTCAATCATTTTCATTGTTGACAACTAACCCTATTCAAAGTTAGGATTATCGATAGGATGCCCAAACTAGATTCATTTTATTACCGAGAGGGGGGATTTAGGAAGGATTACGGATTTGAGATCATATTTTAGATTTGTGAATAACAGTCCCTCCACTCTTCCATCTTCCTCTATTCCCTAAACTTCCTCAAACAATAACAAATTTAAATTGATTCAACACCCTAGCTCCCTAGATCCTAAATCTCCATGCCTAGAGGCTAGGCCTTGTTTTTTTCATCTTTCTAGCTATAGCAGTTGCGCTAACCTAACATCTGGTTCTAAAATGTGTTTTTCTTTGAGTTTCCCAATCTATTATTTCACTATGCTCAGGTATAACCCTCTTGCAACATGGTTTCTCGGTGTAGCTAGATCTTCCCAATAAGTTGAACCCGATCTGAATCTAGCTTTGCAGAAATAAATATTGTGTTGTGGTTGTTTTGCCACTTGGGTGAGAAAAAAGAAGCCACTCAGTTTCCTTTTTAGGCCAACAAGACAATACAGAAATTGGTTGGTTGATTAGTGGACCAACCAAAGAGAAAACAAGAAAAGAAATAACAAATAAATAAAAACTAAACTAAGCATGCATAGAAATTCAAATGAAAACTTGCAAAAGAGACAAAGAGATAGCTACCAATAGGATTGATCTTTGAATTGATAACACCTAGGAGAAGTATGGGAACTTATGAGTCCCCTCTTCCTCCTTGGGAGGGCTCTTGAATCCCCCAAATACAAATATCTCTTTCTTCTAAGAAAATGGAAATACAATGGTGAAGACTTGATGGTTGAAATTCTCAATAAGAAAGAAGTGTAACACTTGCTATGGATGCTCAATAAGATCTAAAAGAATTATGGCTTCTCCAAAACCAAATGAACAACATGACAATAATCAAAATTCTTCTCTTTTTTTGTATACCTTGGTCATGTATTTATAGGACTAATGCAATATTTTTCATAACTTTCTTGTAGTGTGAATGGGATCCCTTTGAAGGTACTTCTCATCCTTTCAGTAGCCCCAAAACTAGATTTTGGGCCGATTTTGGAGTCTTATCATGGTACACTTCGACCTGGAATTGGTTGAGGATAGACCAACTGCATTAATGAATTGTTTCCACATCATCATGGGTTCTTGTGGAGACAAATGCACATACCATAATTTTCACATTCAACATTGTGTTGGCTCACGCAGATGTGCTCAAGCAAGATTTGGGGAGATTGCATTGAAATTCAAGGATTGTTTGCATAGTTTTGGTTGCTTGTTGGATAGGTTTTGTAAATGCTTGAGGTATGATTATTGATGTTGTGCTAGTACTTTCTTCAACCATTGCTTGTATTTTTGTGAGCAATTTTTCGGTGATAATGGATGCCCCCTTATGTGTGAGGTTAAGAGCATACATATAGCAGAAATACACCATTGTTTTTTTTATGGTGATATCATTATATAGAAGAGTTGGAGACTTTTTATTCATGAGGAACTTGCAGAGTGATCTAGTGGAGGGAGAGGGAAATAATATGTGAACCAAATGTTCTCCACAAAAACAACTTTTTTGTAGAAACGAGGTGGGCATGCCCCATACTCATGTCATGAAACCAGAATAGTATAACCATAACTGAAAATTGTTGATGAAGTGGATATATGCAATTCCCTTGGGGGTGTCAATAAAGACAGATGATTTTTATTTTGAATGAACTAACTGTGGATTGAGGATCGAATAACTCGGAGGCATTGATGGCCTATCAAATTCATAGGTCTTTGGTTGCTACTGAAAACTGCAATGGTCGCGTAGTAAGACCCATCGTAACATGAAATAGTGTTGAGGCTGAATGTTATGGGGGTCAACAACATAAAAAATCAATGAGGAATCTTTTAGTATCATCTGATACTACTCATTAATAGTGGAATGAGAGCCAAGATATTTCCCCTCTCCTAGAAGCTAGTGTTGACGTTAAGAGGTGAGGAAGTGCAACTGCAAGAAGCAAAGGGATTTTGGACATCGATTTTATCAAAATGTTGTCAGGAAATGTATGGAGGAAATATGAATGAACTGGTAACATGGACGAAGTTCAGGATATATGATACTCAAGAATTGCCCTTGGTTGTGGGATATTGAATTGTGGCAGCAATCGTGAAACATGATCTGGAGTTAGGGGGATGACCAGATATTGAATAAACTGTGCTAAATGGGTGTGACTGCAAAGGGATGTAGGATAGGTCAAGAAACAGAGGTTTGGGACAGGGATGTCTGTGATATTTGGGATTTTGGCCATGATAAGAACAATTTGTAGAGATGATTATAAAAGTGGGATGTCCCAACCAAGGGTGACAAGGGTTGTTGTGTGCCAAGGAAAAAAGGCCATCAGTAGCGATGGAAAAAATCTAATGTTCTTGCTGAAAAATTTGAAAGGTACTTTATACAATTACCAAATGAATAAATAATAATCGAGGTTGATAATACACATACAGAAATGAGTTCCCCAATGAAGTATGGCTTGGATTGGTTGGGGCACAAGTTTGTAGGATTTGATTGATGAAGGGTGGGGGCCCCATAGGTGGGTTTTTGTACCAGGTAGATGAATGGAGGATGTACTTGTTGATGGGAAATTGATGGTGAATGAGATGGAGGGTTAATGAGAATTCAAAGGCATAATAAATGTATCCAAAACAATATGATTTTGGAGTATGTTATCACATGAAATTGTCTAGAGTCACGAGTGACAACTATGAACGTAGGCAAGCAGACAAGTGTAGTTTGCAGCGGTCGAGATCCCCTATGCAGTTCAATTTAGTGTTATCTATAAGCGCAGTTGGAGGAATTCCATAGTTAGCATGTGGATAATTTTTAACATGGCCGCTAAAATAGCAAGCGCACCTAGATTGCAGATCACGATCGGATCAACGTTCACCAATCATTTTGGCGCCACAAGTTGTGTGGGCGTTAAAATCCAAAGGCGGGCCGAAATCCAATTTGCGGTATTGCAGGGAGGCTACGTGGCAGAATATGGTGCGTTTTGGGCCCAAAAAATGTGTGGGTCCAAACCACTCTCGACGGCCTTGAAATCACGTGCGCGTATAATGTCATATCCATCAACGACATGTGGTCGCTCGCTAGTCGTCCAGCAGTGCTCCAATCCTGAGGAGGATTCAATTATTGAGCAAGTATTATTAGCTGAAACCTCATCTCAGTCCATAAATAGAAAGCATTGAAGCTATGGCCGAGGAGACAAAACTGTCAGCCTGAGGTACCATGACAGACGGTTTCTTCTTGCAGGACCATATTGATCTGAGCTTGCGTATGACAGGAGGAAGCATGTGTAGTCTGACAAAAGGATGTGCAAACAAAAATCCTTGAATGG
This sequence comes from Picea engelmannii, assembly GCA_009831015.1. Taxonomy (NCBI): domain Eukaryota; kingdom Viridiplantae; phylum Streptophyta; class Pinopsida; order Pinales; family Pinaceae; genus Picea; species Picea engelmannii. Next base: position 349,467 of record ML791040.1, read on the forward strand.
GATGGCCAGATCACACTCCTAGCAGTTGTGGATTTATTTGAGTATAAATAGATCAGTTCAATATTTTGTTATGGTCGTCGAATGGTTGAGCAAAGCTCCCTATTTTGTAATAATTTGATAACAGAGTTGTTCTATGGTTTTGTATGAGACTTGAGACTTTCGCATTAATAGAAGTCAGTTTCTTTCATCATCTTGTTTAAATTGTGCTGAAACACTCGTGCATGGAGGATCTAGATGAGGGATGTAGTTGTATTGTAATATAGGTTTGACTATAGTACTGATGTGACCAGTTTCTGTATTTTCTTTGTTTCTTTGTTCCTTCTTATGCTGAAATTATCGTGCATGGAAGATCCAGATGAGTTGTTGTAGTCGCATGGTAATGGAGGTTTTATTATTATGTTGTTGTGATACATTTCAGTGTCTAAAACTTGAGTTCAAGAGTGCTCTTGTGCCTGATTTTTTCTTCACCAAGCTCATTGAAGGTCAGATTCTCGTGGCATTCTTGTCCACCTTTCTCACTAAGTCTTCCTTCTACTCACCTTTAACCTTAAACCACTGACTGAAGTTAATGAGGAACTCATTTCCTAGTGCATTTCTTGTCCATTTTCTGTGTTAAATCATTCTTGTATTGAGTTTTGTCCATTTGACCTCCACTCATAAACCTACCTCCACAAACATTTTGATGGGTATTGGGCTTATCCTCTTGCAATCTGAGGGTGACTCTCAGTGCTAACAAAGTCCATCAGGGGTAGGCTAGAAATATGATGAGGAGAAGTATGAGGCTCATTCTATGAGATGTGAGACTATTAGGAGTCTCAATCTATGGGGAAAAGAGCAGCATGAGTGTCGATTTTCCAAGGGGAAAATATCTGTGGGACAACTCATGTCGGTGAGAATGATACCAATTAACAACTGAAATGCAATGGAGGCGATGGTAACACAAATTAGGGTCTAATGATCCTAAAGGTAAATGTTTGGGGGATGACTGGGATATGCAATTGTTTGAAGAGGGCTTGAGTGCATGGCAGTATTGAACATATACCTGAAGGGGTCGTGAGACAACCAGTACTAAATGAGTTTTATTTCCTTGTAATAAGTACCTTCACACAGAAAAACAAAATGCCTGACATGAAAAATATTTGATGATAAAGAATCCATGAAAAATATGTATAGCTGGAGAATTCATCCATTATTTAAAGGACTTCATGGTCAGTGCAAGCATCGACGACCTAATCGATGATTATGGTAATTTACATGATTCTTCTTTTAAAACCACAGTAGTTGTATCTAATTCTCCTTGTATACCATCTGTTGGAGTTTCCAGAAGTTTATATTTTGAAATCTTTCATGTTGAAATCCACCCTCCTAGTCTTCATTTGGAAGGAGAAAGTTTTGAAATTCCTATTTCCCCTGATATTGTAAAGTGGTTTAGACCTAGGATCTTAGAATATTTTCCCACTTTGGGTTTTCCTACTCCTCCTATCAAAGTTGCTCTATCTGAAGAGGGGGAAACTTCTTTTCCCTTGAACCCCATATCATTCTCCTCCAACACTTAACCGTTTCCATGTTCCCCTAGAAACACAGTTTCATCCCTACATGTCCAAACTCCATCTCACCCTTGTTATCCTATAGTTCACATCCCAATGGCAGCTGCTAATCTTCCTAGAAACAGGATGGATTCCATAGTGGCTGCTAGGTATGCCCCTCTTGTTTTACCTCAACCTATGAATCCTCTCCCAAATGGAGACTACCTTAAGTATATGACCAAGTTCATAGGGGAGGAAGACATTACTGCAAAAGAACACCTTTCATATTTTTATAGTTATGCAAATAATCATAACATTGAAAATGAAGATGTGTGGATGAGAGTTTTTGTACAGAGACTTGATGGTGAGGCTAGGAAATGGTTCAGGGGCTTAGATCCTAGATATGTTGATGGGATTGAAGCTTTGGATGATTCATTCTTGAGGAATTGGGGGGGGGGTGAAAAAGATTTTCTTTATTATATTACATAATTTGGGTCACTTAAGAGGAAAGAGGGGGAATCTATTTTAGACTTCTCAAAAAGATTTAATAAGATGTACAATAAGATTCCCACTGAAATAAAGCCTACATAAACGTCTTCCAAGATTACTTATGCCAGTTTTTTTGACCCTGAGTTTTGCCTCATGTTGAGAGAAAGAAGAGCTACCTATTTTGCTCATATGCAAGATGCATCCCTTTGTTACACATGAAATTTTCACACCTAGGTACCTCACCCTAAGTGTCGTAAATTGCCATATAAGTGTTTCATACACATCGACACCATGGAATAGCCTATGTCACAATCCCTAGTTAATGTGGAGGAGGGATATATTACATGAAGGCCAAAATACCAAGTGCACATGAATTATTATTAATATTCATGAAAAATAAATTAATTAAGTGTGAGAATCAAGTGCACATGAATTATTATTAATATTCATGAAAAAGAAAGTAATTAAGTGTGAGAATCCACCTCACATTTGGTTTCCTATTTTTTAGGGAAGGTGGAGGATCTCATGGATGGTTGAAATATTTCCTCCTTAAAATCCTTGAGAGATATTTCCTCCCTAAAATCCTTAAGAAATATTTTCTCCCTAAATATCTTAGAGATCTAGTTTTTAATGGATCTGATGAGAGATCCTCTCCATGGTGGTTAAGCCTCCAAATCCTATATAATGATGGATTTTCATGTAGGAGGAGGGCATGAAAAAGTTTAGAGATACCAAAATTATGATCTCATGAGAAGTGGAGACTTTAGGATATCAAACATATGATGTGGGAGCTTTGTGCAAGGGATGGACAAGGAGGACTTGGATAGGTTGTTGTGACTTCATCTACGGTTTGTAAGTATCTCTTTTGAGTTCTCATTAATACATGTGTTTGGTCTGTTTCCTTCAATATTGTGTACATTTGCATGAGCTTGTCTCTTTGGATGAATCTAGTCTTAACTAATCATAGTAGGATAGGAAGTATGGTTTGTCTTTGTGGTTTATTAGATTGCAGGACTTATTGAAAGGCTTGGGGATCAAGGCTCAACTTGGACTGAGCGAGGAAAAATGTCGTAAAAAGGTACTCATACTCTCTTCCTCTTCTCTATCGAATAGTTTATCTATGTTTAAAGGAATTTCAATGATCAAAGTTAGCACTTTTTTGTCTTGGTCATAGGGGTCTAAGATCCAAGAGGGAATTCACCTGTCCGCAAGGGAATTTTCCTAAAACAGAAATTGGCGACTCCACTGGGGATCAACATCAATTTGTCTTTCATTGGTTTGTCCCTGCCCTTTTCCCACCTTTTAGATCATTTTTATCATTTTTTCATGATCCATTACCTTTCTCCCATCTTCAATAGCAATTTCACCAATTTTTGTGAATTCTAGGTGAGTTTTTCTTGAATTTTTTGGCATTTTTTTGAGTTCCTGGGAAGATCAACGCCCCCCTGTAGGCCATATCAGAGCGCTAGCACTCCCCTAAAATTCTCTATATATCTCTGCAATGCTCTTTACCCTTGAGATAGGGAGTGTTGGTCTCCTTCTTGGAGGATTTTTTCCCTCTTCTGCTCAGATTTTTTCAGCCTGTTTTGTGGAAGTATTTACCCAGACTTTGTATGTTGGTTTGTGAAGTTATTTAGGTTGGTATTTGGTTCTTATCATTCCCTATTGTATTGATTGGAGCTTGAAACTTTTTCAGAAATGTGAAATTTCCCTTTCTTGTTGCTTGGTTTTTCGGGACAATTTGAGTGATTTCTCTTTCTCCCTGTCTTTTCTTGGATTCTTCTCCACATTTTCTTGTACTCCTTGAATGCTTGTTGGTTGTCAAATCCTTGATCGATTTCTTGTTAGAAAAATTTTCTACTTGTTTTCTTTCGTACCTCATTTCTTTGAGTGCACGGTTTGTTTGAAACCTTTGTCGCTTCGTGTTTTTTGCATCTACATATGACTCTTTCTTCTGATTGAAAGTAGTGGAGCATTAAAGGATTTGTATTTGCTTTATTTATACATTAGAATAAAACAAAGAAGATAGTTGTATTCTTGATTTTGGGTAGTAAAACTAACTTGCATTTGAAGTAGCGAAATTGCATGGTTTTTGGCATTTTTTGGTCTTGAATTCTTAAAAAAATTGGGGGGGGGGGAGAATCGTGTATTGGTGTACAATCTCTTTGACTCATTTCTTGAAAATATTGACATTAATGAGTTTAATAAAATGTTGGGACATTATGCATTTAGGAATGATAAAAAATTTATCCTTCTCGTAATATAGCTTTCATCGAAGTGAAATATTTGCATTCTCATTTCTTTGCATTGTTTATAGTCGATCAAAACATCATTTAGTCCACGCCATTTTCCTCTTGAGTAAACAACAACCTTAAAAATCAAGCACTAAACTAAAATTTATCAGACATTTTTACATTTTATGATAGCAAACCTACATTAGCTTAGGATGTAGGGCTTTGGAATAGGTTGAAAGGATAACTTTCCAAAGCTGTCAAACAAACTTAGCATCTTGTGATAGGGAGAGTAAAATCCAATTTTCATATAAGCATAGCTGGGATCCCCCTCTCACATAGGGGTTACGCACGAGATCGCGTTCATAAGAGTTACGGAGATTATCCCTCCGTAGTTTGACTGTTTGTAGTAGTCAGATCGTATATTGGGGGTTCTTCTTGAGGTTCAACTATCTTCATTTGGTCTTGGTGCTTCGTGAATTCTGAATCCGTTCTGGGTCCTCTGGAGTTCTACCAGTCCACTTGTCCTCAGTTCTCTCAAAGGATTTCAGACTTGTTATCCTGCCCATATGTTTAGATTGAACTGTCGACTATACCCACCCAGGGGATGACTGCGAGTTGGTGTCCTTAGTAGCCATAATCTTTAGCGTCTTTACATAAGGTGACGATGAAGAGAAGTCTTTGTTGTACCTAGAACAAACGGTGGTCAAACTCACTCGGGCTCCTTGGAGGGTAAATCCACGTTTACTTCGTGGAAGCTTGCACCAAGGCATAAGTCCTTTAAGTAGGTCACCAACGTAATTGATCCACCCTCTCTATCCCATCCCCTTCCCATATTGATATCGCGATGTTGGATTTCATCACCAACTAGTGGTTTCAGTGTGGGAAGGTTTGTTTGATGTTCTGCTTCTCATATTTGTAGTGTGTGTTGTTTATTTTTCTTAGTGGACCTTAGGTCGAGTCAGTGTCAATGGCATCAAATCCTGGGAGTACCAATGGAGGAACCCTTTTTCCTGGGGAACCTTTCACCTTTCCTTATTTTGGAAACATTGGTCCTCTGTGCATTTCCACACTGAGTCTTCTGGGACTCACGATCTAATTACCGGTTTGGTTGATCCCCACTCCAGTGATATTGAATCTTCCCAATGCCTTGAATGCACCTAGTGCTTCATATGTAAGTACACCACCCACACATCAACCTCATGTCAACTTTTCGCCTTCTTCACCTATTAAGTCTCCTTCCCTTTCTCCTTCTTCGCCTAGTGAAATCTCTCAAGAAAGTAGCCAGGTTGATAAGAAGAAGAAGAAATGGAAAGAGATGAAGAATAAGAACCCAAAAATGACCAATCTTCCAACCACATTGGATGTTGGATCCAAGTAACCAACTATTGTTAATCGTACTAAGAGTGTTGATGAGGTCGACAAGATTAAAATGAAGAATCTAAAACCCAAATTCCCTTGCAGTCTTTGTAAGGGTGACCACTTTCTAAGGGATTTCCCTGGTATTCCCAAGGTCTTAGAAATTTGGTCTTCCATGTCATCGGCCCTTGCTAGACATGCTGGTGACACCCCGTCAACTAGTCATGTTAAGGTTGGTAAGAAGAAGAGAATTGTCAAGTTTATTTGCATGTTATGGGAAGGTGATCATTACTCTCACCTTTTTCCTCATATGGATGAGGCTTATTCTCTTTTGGAAAAGCTTCAAATTCCAATTGGTTATCGTAAGATTCCTCCAAACCCATCGTTAGTTGATGGAATGGTCAATCCAGTTCCATCCCCGGTCATTCCAGTTGATCAGGTGGTCAATCTGGTTTCATCCTCGGTCGAACTGCTAACCAAAGTAGTTGATCCAGTTCCGCCATCGGTCAGCCCCACTCTTCATCTAAAGAGTGAACCCAAAGTGGTTTCTCCAGTTACATCATCGGTCAATCCCACTCCTCCTCTGAAGAGTGTCAAAGTTGTTGATCTGGTTCCTCCATCGACATCCATCGACCCCATTCTCCCCTTGGAGGATAAAACCCAAGTGGTCAATCCGATCCCATCATCGATCGATCCTAACCTCCCTCTAGATATTAAACCTGATACTGCCCATGTTTTTCTCATTGATACAGAATCTACCATGTTGGGGGGCATTCCTCCTTCTCCAGCAAAACCCCCTCCAAGTAATGAGGCCATCCTTTTTTATTGGGGTGCGCTAACTGGACCTCGTCTTCCCTCTCACATTCCTTTCAAGATTACAGTACATGCTTGTGGTTAGGTTGTTCCTCATACACTAATAGATGAAGGTGCGTCCATTAGTATTTTATCCTCTATTGCTTGGCAAGCTTTCGGTTATCCTCATCTTGTACCAATTACGCAAAATATGTTAGCTTTTAACATAAGAACTAGTCACCCTTTAGGATTCCTTCCTCGATTTCCTGTAAATTTGGGAGGGAAAACTATCTTCATTGATGTTATGGTAGCCCAGGACCCTTTGGATTTCTATTTACTCCTTGGGCGAGATTATTTCTATTCCATGAAAGATATTGTGTCCACTTTTTTCATGTGATATCTTTCCCTCACGATGGAAGAATTGTGGCTATTGATCAACTTTCATGCGTTGGTCCTGACTTGATTACCAACCTAATGACCTCCCTAAACAGTTCTTATATGCAGATGGTATCGCCCCCACCGCAGGTCAATTATGTGGTGTTATCTCCCATGCCTTCAACTTCCGATGAATATGAGACTCTCACTGTAAACTCAACCTTTTGTGACTTAGTTCGGTAGTTGACATGGTGATCTCTTCTATAGGGCTAGTAGAGAATGATCGCCTTACTCCTATCGAGGTCGTCGACATGTATTCCTTCCAGAGTGATTTTCTTCAATCTAGTGAAGATCTCTTGGAAGCCATGATTGGCGTTTGTCCCTTGACATGTATTCCTTCTAGGGCATTTTCCTCTTGGAATCCATGATCAAGTAGAGGTCTTGAGCATAGTTTTACTTCTTTGTGGCAAGCTCGTTAAAAAATGAAACATAGGTCTTGAGAATAGTTTTCCTCTCTATAACAAGATCGTTAAAAAATGAAACAGAAATCTGGGGATTGAACCCGGAGCCTTGAGCATAGTTTTTCTTCTTTGTGGCAAGCTCGTTAAAAATGAAACAGAGGTCCTGAACCTAGTTCTTTTCCTATGTCAAGCTCATTAAAAAATGAAACAGTCACCTCTCCTAAGAAGTCGATTCTTTCATTAGGTCTCGTATTTGAACGTTCCTTTCATCCACCCTTATCCTTTTTCTCCTTCTAGTACAGAAATTAGTGACAACCTCAAATTCGGTGAATGAATTGAAGCTTGGGGGGGCATGTCTCCAGCCTTTGATTATCATTTTGGAGTTAAGCCACTAGCTTTTCAAGCTAGGGGTAGAGTACCAACCATCCATGGGTATCCCAACCTTTGGAAATTACATTGGGAATTTACAAGCATACTTAAATTTTGTTTCAAGCTTGTGTAAAAATGAAACCAATATTGAGCTTAGTCTTCATTCTTTCTCACGCTCGAAAATACATGAGAATGTAACCGAGTAGAATTTTCTTAATTTTTCAGACTCGTAAAGGTTATACAAAAAAGGAACCCCCTAGAGTCTCCTTTAAGCTTTTTTTCAGACTCTCTAAACATGAAAAGATGGTCGAGTGATCTTGCTTCCTTTCACACTCGTTAAAAGGTTTGAAAGGTTGTCTTTCGAGTGGTAGTTTATCTCTTTTTTGGCCTCATGAGACTAAAATTACGAAAAAGGACAACCCTGGAGTCACCTTTAAGTTATTTTCAAACTCTCTAAACATGAAAAACCACCGAGTTTTCCTTCTCTGGACTCGCTAAACTACACATTGAAGGACCCATATGGGGACGAACCATTACTTCTTCCAGTTCGTTAAACAAAGGAAGAGGAACTTACTAAAGGTGAGTTATATTGAGCATGTGTTATCCTCCTCAAGCTCATTAAATTAAAAAGAGGTACTCATCTATCTGGGTGGGGGAAAAAATTGAAGGATGCGAGTCAAGTTTTTGAGAATCCTTTATGGCATCTTTTGTCACCCTTAAACATGGCACATGTTTGTGTCTCATCTTACAATTGGGTAATCTGCTTGTCTCTAAGTCATACCAATTCCATGTTTCATCATACTTTTTCTTCTAGTCGAAGAGCGATCTTATTGTCATCACATTACATTTTGGTACTCATTAAGTCAATCCTGCCAAGTCAGTCGTCGTGCCTCATCATGTTCAATGGAATTTTCACTTCAAACCATCCATCTACAGTATTACCAGTTTCCATTTCCTATGTCAATCCATACTCATTTGATTCACCATCTTACATCATTTTCCTATGTCAGTTTTGTGTTGCTAATGGGGTATACATCAAGTCCCTCCTTCGACGAGTCTCTTCCTGTCGACTTCAACACTACATCCGGGAATTAGACTTAGAAACCAGTTAGTACCTTGGGACCTGCATGCCTCAATGGCAGACGTCCTCGCTTCTGACAGTGGGTTTACATCATTGACCTCTGATCGGATGATTCCACGAATGTTCGACCTTAGCTCATTTATTCACATTCACTGCAATGTACTAGGATACCTTGGGAGTCATTGACATCACTGGTGATTTCCCTCACACTTGTTAACGATTTACCTCAATGAATGGTAATCAATTATTTTCTACCATGTTCGACATCAAAACATCTATTCACATGGCTAGATTCGTACAACATCGGGATTGGACGAAGACCCTAGGTTGAGATTTCACTCTGTTAACTGCTTTTCCCAGGCTACGAAGGAGATCATTTGAGCATGCTGATATAGACTGTCACATAGATCCACATTGTATTGGTCTATGGCTATGTTTTATCATCTTGTAGCCCCACTGTGTATTTTTCGTGGCTACGATCATTTCATGTCATGGAGGTATGGATTCACATTGTATCTTTGGTGGCCATATCCTTACTCAATATTTTCATGGATCCACAGTGTATTGGTCAGCGGCCATGCTTTGAGTTATCTTGTATTTTGAACATAAGTATGCCTGCCTCGGAAATGGAACATTTTTTAATATTGTTTGATGGTTGTTTGCAGCTTCTTCCAAGTTCTACAACTCCACACCCTTGCATTAAATATTTGTAAAGTGTTTTGGCCATCATTCTCTCTTATGACCTCACAATTTAGGTGGAATTTTGTTACAAATGAAATTTTCACACCTAGGTACCTCGCCCTAAGTGTTGTAAAGTGTCATATAAGTGTCTCATACACATCAACACCATGGAATAACCTATGTCACAATCCCTAGTCAATGTGGAGGAGGGATATATTACATGAAGGCCAAAATACCAAGTGCACATGAATTATTATTAATATTCATGAAAAATAAATTAATTAAGTGTGAGAATC
>ML791040.1:359658-422665 GCA_009831015.1 Picea engelmannii
TCATGGATGGTTGAAATATTTCCTCCTTAAAATCCTTGAGAGATATTTCCTCCCTAAAATCCTTAAGAAATATTTTCTCCCTAAATATCTTAGAGATCCCTTTTTTAGTGGATTTGATGAGAGATCCTCTCCATGGTGGTTAAACCTCCAAATCCTATATAATGAGGAATTTCCATGGAGGAGGGGGGCATGAAAGAGTTTAGAGATACCAAACTTATGATCTCATGAGAAGTGGAGACTTTAGGATATCAAACATATGATTTGGGAGATTTGTGCAAGGGTTGGGTGAGGAGGACTGGGAGAGACTGATGCGACTTCATCTATGGTTTGTAAGTATCTCTTTTGAGTTCTCATTAATACATGTTCTTGGCATGTTTCCTTCAAGATTCTGTACATTTGCATGAGCTTGTCTCTTTGGATGAATCTAGTCTTAACTAATCATAGTATGATAGGAAGTATGCTTTGTCTTCATGGTTTATTGGATTGTAGGACTTGTTGAGAGGCTTGGGGATCAAGGCTCAACTTGGACTGAGCGAGGAAAAACACCGTAAAAAGGTACTCATACTCTCTTCCTCTTCTCTATCGAATAGTTTAGCTATGTTTAAAGGGATTTCAATGATCAAAGTTAGCAATTTTCTATCTTTTTCATAGGGGTCTAAGATCCAAGAGGGAATTCACCTGTACACATGAGAATTTTCCTACAACACCCTTAAAGTAGAGTCTAATATATTAGCAGCTAACAAACTTAGGATTAAATATGATAGAGACAGAAGAAAAGTTAGGGTTGAAGCTTCAACCGCTGATTCCTCTGCTTCCCACCCTCAAGTGGATTAATTGACAAAACTGGTAAAATCACTTTCTGTAGAAATGGAGAAATTGAAATCTAAAGGAAGGCAAAGCTATAGGAACCCCCAGAATGCTGATAATACGGGTAATTTCATAAGACCCAATAATGCCCCTCAATTCATCCAAAGAGATCAAAGAAATAGGGATAGGGATGATAAAAAAATCCAAGCCCCTCTCCAAAATAACCTGGTCATTGATGAAGAAGGAGAGGAAGAAGATGTTGACCCTGAAATCCATTGTCTTGGTGACACCTCTTCATCTCCTCATTTAACCCAATCTACATATGAAGAGTCTCTCATGGATAGCCAACTAAATGAGCTAAGAAAATGGGAAAGGACCAGTGGCAATCCAAATATATACAACCTGAGGTCAAATAAGAAGGAGGGAAAGCCTGACATTCCTGATCAGTCTACTAGATTAGATAATATTGCTAAGGATGTGGAAACTAGCAGTAAAGAAAAAGAGGCACAAAACCCCCAGGCTTTCGTTAAGAGCCCTACCTCAAAATTTAAGGAGATTTTGAAGCCTCCCTCCTCTTTTATCTTTGAGAATGAGATTCAAAATACTAGAATCCCTGTACCCTTTTTGGAGCTAGTTAAGAATGAGGATTTCAAAAGGTACCTTTCCAAGATGTTGCAGCCTGAACCTTCATCTCATCCCACTGACTCAGTCAACCTCCAAGATGAAAAACCAGTTGTCATACTAGGACCTTTGGTAGAGGATAGGGATGACTCTTCCCCTCCTTTCTATACATCATTGAACATTCATGATAAAGTGATGAAAAAATGTTTGATTGATTCAGGGGCATCTCATAATATTATACCTAATACTGTCATGGATGATCTTGGGTTGGAGGTTACAAAAACCTACCATGACCTATACTCATTTGATTCTAGGAAGGTGAAGTGTCTTGTGGTTATTAAAGACCTAGTTGTTTCCTTGTTCCAGTTTCCAATGAAAAGTGTAGTCATGGATATTGTGGTGGTTGATGTTCCTCCTAAGTTTGGAATGATCTTGTTAAGATCCTGGATCAAAATACTAGGGGGAACTTTTCATATGGATATTTCATATGCCACCATTCCTGTGTTTGGGAGGGAACATAGAAGGCTTTATAGGGAAGCACAACTTGCTTACATTATCAGTGATGAATCGAATCCTACCAACCACCTCATTTTTGTAGTTGATATTGATCTAGGAACTAGTATGTTACAACTCATTGATGATTCTCAAACACCTATTGAAATCATAAAGAATCCTATTACCTCTTGTGAATATCCTCCTCCCAATACCTCTGTTTGGAAGATGTTTTTTTATGGAGCCTCTTCTAGGGAAAGTGTTAGTGTTGGGGTAGTATTTATTTCCCCTACCCAAGAGACCATATCTCTATATTACAAGATGGAATTTGAATCAATAACGTGGTTGTTATTAGGAAAATTGGCAAGTGCAGACACAAACTAATCCCCCTAGTTTCACCCCGAAACTAGAACAAAACAAGACAGAATATAAAACTTTCCCTAAGTTTTAATTATCAAGCATACTAACTAACAAGAGATAAATACACATCGTTTTTCCTCACTAGTGTCATCCTCACTCCATTCCAAGAATTATGGGATGTTGAACCTGTAAAAATACACAAGCCAATGAAGTGAAAGCAACAACGTATACTCAACAAAACCTATGTATGTGATCAAGGAGTCATACAATAAAATAAGACCAAGTTTATGGGAAAGAAATATATCATTGTATTAAAGAATGTGGAAGAAAGATGTAACCAGATGCCTTGATGTTGTCAGGTTCCTTCTAACAGTTCCTTTCTTCCCACACACTTCAACTCCATGGATTCTGAGATCAACAATCTATCTTGACAAAGCAAATCTCAAAGCCAACATACAAGCTCCAAAAAATCCAAGCTAAAAAACTCAAGAACTTTCCAACTACAAAAAGCTATCCAACTAACTCTTCCCATGAGAACTCTTCTCCTTTTATAAGCTAAAAATGATAGGGTGAGGAGGTTAGGATGATCCCATGAGATCATGGATGCGACTCAAATCCAAACCAATCGGAGGCCACCTCACCCTCAAAGCTTCTATTCTAGAAATTTCGAGAAATTCCTCTTTTTCCTTTGTACGAAAATCTTCGCACCCTTAACACTGAGAAAACTATGACGACGTCGCAAGACACTGTGGTGCAACCTGCGGTGATCCTAGATATTCGTACCCTTAACACTAAGCAAGGTGCGACGATCCCTTTTTATAATTTTTTTACAAGGGGAAATATGATTTTCATTTTTATGGGAAAATGCATCTTCATTATTCTTCAAGGATTAAGGCCATTGATCCTTCTAAAGATAAAGGATAGGTGTGCATCATTAATGGTCATAGGGGTGACAAAAATAATGTGTAACAGTGATCCCCCCAAAGTATAAATTTAGAACAGAGTGATAGCTTAAATACTTTGTCGAGTGTGTGTTGGAAACAAGGAACACGTCAGTCGAAAACCTGCCAACAAACAAGGAAATACAATACAATAATATATCATCACTGAGGTAGGCATTCCCATACTTAGAATACAAATGACTCAAAGAATAAATTCCTACATGAAAATATCCATGTCAAGTAAGACAGGTCATGGCCACCAAACATACATTGTGGATTCATGCCAATATGACTCAAATCTGGACATAGTCACCAAAAATATATTGTGGATCTATGTGTTAAAGACTCAAATTTGAGCATAGCCACGAGACATACACTCTAGATCTATGCAAGGGTAAAATATGAATATACTCCAATGCAACTTGAATCTGTCAGAAAAAATCAGAATCTTCATCTTCACCACTCTATAGTACGAATCTAACCATGTGAATACATGTGTTGAAGTCAAACATGGTAGAAACCACTTGATTATTGGTCATTAGTGGATATCGTTAACAAGTGCAAGGGAAATTACCATTAATGTCAATGACTCCCAAGGTACTCTAGTACAATCCAACAAATGTGAATTAATGATTTGAAGTCGAACACTCGGCGGAATCTCCCAAATAATGAAAACACACTGTCAAAAGCAAGGAAACATGTCATTGAGGCATGCAAGTTCCAAGGTACCAATTAGTTTCTAAGTTTAATTCACAGATAATGATTTGAAGTCGACAAGAACAAACTCATCACAAGAGGGTCTTAATGTATCGCCCATCAATGACACGAAACGGGTAAAAATATTTGAAGTAGATCAGAGTAACAAATGATTCAGGACTGACTTAGGGATGGTCGACGCAATAGAAGGCTTTCAGGGTTGAACTTCTCTTTGAACATATTGATGACACGAAAATTGTCTTGGCAACACTGACTCAACAACAGGGATCACAGACCAAAATGTAATCTTATAAAGGAATATGATCAAGAGACAAGCGAATTTTCCAACCTAGACACAAAGTGAGTGAAAGGGTGTCATGTTCAAAAGTGACTCTTCCATAGAATACAGGTTTAGATACATTTCTTTCCCAAATTTCCCCCACCATTTATGGCGAGTACCTCTTTATTTTTACACAAGCTTGAGGAGGATAACATGTGCTTGAACTATAAGCTCATCTTTCAGATGAGTCCCTCGGAGTATGTTTAACGAACCCTAAGAAGGAGTGGTTCGATCCCATATGGGCCTTTCGATGTTTGTTTTACGTGTACAAAGAAAGTAAACTCGGTGGTATTTTCATGTTTATGGAGTTTGAAAAGAACCTAAAGAAGACTCCATAATTTTTTCTAATCATGCTTTATTAGAGTATGTTCATTTTTCGTAAAGTAGTCTAATGAAACCGAAAAAGAGATAAACTACTTCTCAACAGACATTTTCTTCAAATATTTTAACGAGTGTGAAAAGAACAAGATCGCTCAGCAATCTTTTCATGTTTAGAGAGTCTGAAAAGAGATTAAAGGGAACTCCAACAAGTTCCTTTTTTGTATAACCTTTACGAGTCCGAAAAAGTGATAAAATTTTACTCGGTTACATTCTGAGGTATTTGCGAGAATGAGAAAGAACAAATACTGAGCTCGGGATTATTTTCATTTTTACGTAAACTTAAAACAAAACAAAATTATGCTTGGGATAGATTTTATTTTTCACACAAGCTTAAAACTAGCCAAAACTATGCTTGGACCTGGTTTCATTTTTACACAAGCTCAAACTAGAGGAAACTATGTTTGAGTTAGGTGGTTTCATTTTTACACAAGCTCAAACTAGAGGAAACTATGTTTGAGGTAGGTGGTTTCATTTTTACACAAGATTGAACCAAAGTAAAAACTATGCTTGCTACTTCCCAACGCATGGTTCATGAATTCACATGGTTGGTACTTAGCCCCTAGCTTAAGAAGCTAGTGGCTCAACTTCAGCATGAAGTCCATAGGCTGGAAGCATTTCTCCCCAAGCTTCATCTCATCGAACAACACAGGTAGATGAAATGAAGCTTCAAATACTGGACGAAGGACTTGACTCAAACAGAGAGGGGGGGGAATCTATTTCATTTTTTAATGAGCTCGACACGGGAAAAGAACTATGCTCAAGAATCCAGGATCAATCCCCAGACCTGTGTTTCATTTTTTAATGAGCTTGACATGGAAACAAGAACTATGCTCGTAACTTTTGTTTCATTTTTTAACGAGGTGGCCACAAAAATGCAAAAACTATCCTCGCAGTTGGTTTCATTTTTCAACGAACTTGAAATCAGAAAACCATGCTCAAGGCTGGTTTCATTTTTTAATGAGCTTGAAATCAAAAAACCATGCTCGAGGCTGGTTTCATTTTTTAATGAGCTTGAAATYAGAAAACCATGCTCAAAGATGGTTTCATTTTTTAATGAGCTTGAAATCAGAAAACCATGCTCAAAGATGGTTTCAWTTTTTAATGAGCTTGAAATCAAAAAACCATGCTCAAAGATGGTTTCATTTTTTAAAGAGCTTGAAAACAGAAAACCATGCTCAAAACTCTCTTCTTGATCATGGCTTCCAAGAGGATAATGCTCTGGAAGGACACCATGTCAAGGGAAAAAACGCGGTCATGGCCTCCAAGAGATCTTCACTTGACGGAATAAACACACTACGGAAGGAACACATGTCAAGGGTCATGATAGGGGTAAGGAGGTCAGGCTCCAATAGCCCTATCAAAGATATCACCATGTCAACTACCAGATCCAAGTCATAAGAGATTGAGCATACAATGAGAGTCTCATCTGCATCAGTAGTTGAAATCATGGGAGATAACGCCACATAATTGACATGTGGCGGGGGTGATACCATCTGCATATAAGAACTGTTTAGAGGGGTCATTGAGTTGATGGTCAAGTCAGGGCCAATGAATGAAAGTTTATTAATAGTCACAATTCTTCCATCATGAGGGAAAGATATCACACAAAAAAGAGTGGACACGATAGCTTTCATGGCATAGAAATAATCTCTCCCAAGGAGTAAATTGAAATCCAAGGGGTCTTGGACTACCATGACGTCAATAAAGACAGTTTTCCCTCCCAAAGTTATGGGAAACTGAGGAAGGACTCCTAAAGGGTGATTGGTTCTTCTGTTAAAAGATAGCAGATTCTGCGTAACCGACACAAGTTGAGGATAACCCAAAGCTTGTCAAGCAATAGAGGACAAAATACTAATGGACAAACCTTCGTCTATCAGTGTCTGAGGAACATCCCAACCACAAACCTGTATTGTAATATTGAAAGGAATGTGAGAGGGAAGACGAGATCCAGTTAGCGCACCCCAATAAAAAAGGATGGCCTCATTACTTGGAGGAGGTTCCACGAGAGAAGGAGGAATTCCCCCCAACATGGTAGTGTCTGTATCAACAAGAAAAACTTGAGCAGCATTAGGTTTACTCTCTAGCAGGAGAGTAGGATTGACTAATGATGAAATCAGATCGACCAGTTGGGTTGCATTCTCCAAGGAGATAATGGGGTCGACTGATGGAAATGGATCGATCGTTTAGGTGAAACTCTCTTACGGGAGGGTAGAATCGACCGAAGATGGGATCGGATCGACCACTTTGTCAATTGGTTCAAATAAGGACGTGACCATATTGACTACCTGATCAAATGGACTAACCGATGAAGGGACCAAATTGATCATTCCATCAACTACAAGTGGGTCAAGGGTAATCTTGTGATAATCAGTTGGAAGTTGGGGTTGGGAGACAGTCATGTATTCCGGTAATTTTGAGGCTTCATCCATACGAGGGAAAAGGTGAGTTTGATGACCCCCTCTGCATAACATACACAAGAACTTGACTCTACTTTTCTTCTTCCCAACGGTATCCTGACTAGTTGACTGGAGGTTATCATCATATTTTTAAGAGGATGACAACACGAGTTGGTGGGGGTGTGTAGACCATGCTTCTATAACCTTTGATAGACTAGGGCAATCCTTAAGAATATGGCTATCCTTACAAAGCCTGTAAGGGTACTTGGGCTTACGTGTTTGGGTTGTCTTGGGAGCATCAACACTCCCAGCATGATCATCAGTAACTAGTTGGTTTCCAACATGTCTTGTAGTGGTTGGAAGTTTGGACACCTTCTTATTTTTCTTCTTCTTAATATTCATTTTCTTATTTCACCAGGTTACTAGCTTCAGAGATTTCACTCAACAAAGAAGATGAAATGGAAGAAGACCTTGCAAGTGGAGAAGGTGAAGAAGATCTTACCAGTGAAGAAGGTGAAGGATCAACATGAGGTTGATGTTCTTGGGGGGAAGTGCTTAAGACTGAAGCACTTGCTGCATTTGGGATTACCTAAGTAGAAAAAAACCATACCGGTAATCCAATTGTGAGACCTGGAAGGCTCAAAGTAGCGATGTGAGGAGGACCAATGTTTCCGTGAAAAGGAAAAAAAAAAGGTTCCCCTGGAAAAGGGGTTCCTTCATTGGTTTTTCTGGGAACTAACGGCATTAAACATAGATCCAACCTAGAGTATGCTAGGGAAAGTACAAAACACACCCTAAAAATCTAGTAAGCAAGCAAGAAAACAAAACCTTCTCACAATGAACGCGCTAGTTGGTGATGAAATCCAACATCGCGAGAAAAATGTAAGAAGGGGTTGAGATAGATCGGGTGGAAAAGTTATGTCAATGACCTTCTTAAAGGACTTACACCCTGGTGCAAGCTCCCACACATAAATGTGGGTATACCCTCCAAGGAGCCCGAGTGAGTTTGGCCAACGTCGATTCTAGGTACCGTGAAGACTTGCCCCTCCACAGTCACCTTGTGTAAAGACTCTAAATATATAGGCCACTAAGGTTACCAATTACGACAATGATGCATGGGAAAACAGTCGACAATCTAATACACATGCAAGGGCAGGGTATCTAAGCCTGAAATCAACTCGAGAAGGTCCCCATAGGATTTTCTTCTCAAGTGACCCCCAATAATATGCGCAATATCTACACCAAGACCAACAAAGCAAGGTGAGTAACTTTGTCAGTCCTAATATGACCTCGTGATTGACCCTTGTGTTAGAAGGGCTTCCCAGGACCAAATGTAGCAAGTGGATTTAAACTCTCCCTATCACAAGATACTATATTTGTTTGCAGCTTTGGAAAGTTATCTTTCACACCTATTCCAAATCTCTACAACTAATCTAATGTACGTTTTCTACCATAAAATATAAAAATGTCTAATCAATTTTTATAAGCGCTTTATTTTTAAGGTTGTTTTTACTCAATAGGAAGATGGCGTGGACTAGATGATGTTTTGACCGACTCTAAACACTGAAAATAAATGAGAATGAAAATATTTCACTTCGATGAAATCTATATTACGAGAAGGAAAAAAACGTTTATCATTCCCAAATGCACAATGTCCCAAGATTTTATTAAACTCATAAATATCAGGATCTTCAAGAAATGAGCCAAAGAGACTGTACACCAATGCAATTTTGCTACTTCAAATGCAAGGATGCCCCCAATCTAATGCAAAGCAAGAAATTTAAAAAATTTTGTTTTCAAAGATAACTAAAAGCAATAGATAATATCTATAAAAAAAAGAAACCCAAACAAATTTTATCTTTTAACACGAACTATTCAGAAAAAGAAGTGTTCTTTCACTAAACATTTCTAAAGAAAAACAATGCTTTGTAACTGAAAGACACTCAAAGCAAGAGATCAAATATTTCAAAAGAAAAAAAGATAAAACAAAGCAAAGAAGGCTAAAAGCAGACTCAAAAACTATCAAGCAAATTGTAAACAGATCATAATCAAACCCAAAAATTCACCCCAAAACCATATCTAAGATCTGGGCAGGGAAAACCATCAAAACCTAAAAAAATTCACAAAATCGTTGCGACCTACCAACCAACACAGCACAATGATCCTAGCTCGTCATCGGCCAGAGAATAGTACAGTGCGACGACATCGCACTCTGTCTAAACACAGGGTGCGTCGATCCTAGATCGTTGCACTGTCTCACAAAGCAGGGTGAAACGATCAAAGGAAAAATGGAAAAAATAAAAAGCATGAGGGTTTTCCAGTGAAATTAAATAGTCAGAGAGTCAATCTAGATCTCCCATTGACTCAAAAAATAGAACCCAGGAAATCAAATCAAGAAAGAAAGACAAACTAGGAAAACAATTTGTTCCCCAGTATGGTCGCCAATTTTTTTATCGGGCAAATCGGTAAGTTTCAAAAAAAAAAAAAACTTTCCCTAAGTTTTAATTATCAAGCATATTAACTAACAAGAGATAAATGAGATACCATTTAAGCGTCGTTTTTCCTCGCTAGTGTCATCCTCTCTCCATTCCAATACTTATGGGATGTTGAACCTGTAAAAACACACAAGCCAACGAAGTGAAAGCAACAATGTATACTCAACAAAACCTATGTATGTGATCAAGGAGTCATACAATAAAATAAGACCAATTTTATGGGAAATAAATATATCATTGTATTAAAGAATGTGGAAGAAAGATACAACCAGATGCCTTGATTTTGTCAGGTTACTTCCAATAGTTCCTTGCATCCCGCACACTTCTAGTCCATAGATTTTGAGATCAACAATCTATCTTGACAAAGCAAAGCTCAAAGCCAACATACAAGCTCCAAAAACTCCAAGCTACAAAACTCAAGAACTTTCCAACTACAAAAAGCTAGCCAACTAACTCTTCCCATGATAAATCTTCTCATTTTATAAGCTAAAAACGATAGGGTGAGGAGGTTAGGATGATCCCATGAGATCAGGTACGTGACTCAGTTACAAACTAATCGGAGGCCGCCTCACCCTCAAAGCTTCTATTCTAGAACTTTCAAGAAATTCCTCTTTTTCCTTCGTACGGAAATTGTCGCACCCTTAACACTGAGAAAACTGCGATGATGTCGCAGGCCACTGTGGTGCAACCTACGATGATCCTAGATCGTCGCACCCTTAACACTAAGCAAGGTGTGACGATCCATTTTTATAAGGTTTTTACAAGGGAAAATATGATTTTCATCTTTCTGGGAAATTATGTCTTCATTCTTCTTCAAGGATTAAGACCATTGATCCTTCTAAAGACAAAGGATAGGTGTACATCATTAACGGTAATAGGAGTGAAGAAAATAATGTGTAACAGTGGCAGAATATGAGGCTCTTGTTTTGGGTTTGAGGGCTTCTAAAGACATGAAGATTGAAGAGCTAGCAGTGTTTGGAGATGCTGAGTTGATTGTTCATCAAGTCAAAAATCTATATCAAACTAAGCAACCAAGGTTGAGGGCCTACAGAAATGAAGTCTGGGATATTGTTGATAGTTTCTTTGTGGATTTTAATATCTCATTTATTCCAAGAGAGGAGAACACTATGGAAAATTCCTTGGTTGTCTCAGCAAGTAAGTTCAGGGTTCCTTTTCCCCCCAAACTCAAGTATGATGTGGCAGTAAAGTATAGACCCTCTATGTCTGACAATGTCAAACATTGGAAGGTTTTTGAGGATGATCTTGAGATAAAAATATTTCTTGAGACAATGGATGAATTTTTTTCTTTGCCTATTGATCAAGATCAGGATACTCAAGAAATACCTCATGCTGATATTTTTCTGAATCAAATTGCTAACCATCATATTGTTCAGTTACCCAGTAGCCATATTCCAAAAGGATTTGTCCCCTTGGAGAGATTGTTTGATAAAAATGATGTTGTTGTAAATATTAAAGGTTAAACTAGAGGTGTTGATGTGAATGAATTCAATTTAGGAACATAAGAGGATCCAAAATATGTCAAATTGTCTAGCAGCTTGCCGGAGGAACAAAGGGTTGAGTATGTCAATATTTTGAAAGAGTTTGCAGATGTGTTCGCCTGGAAATATGAAGATCTAAGGACATATGAAACAACCATCATTAAACATAGATCCCTTTGAAAGAGGAAGCCAAGCCTTTTAGGAAGAAACTCAGACAGATAAATCACATGTTGCTGCCTATTATGGAAAAAGAAGTGAAAAAGTTGTTGGATGCCCAGATCATCATTCCTTTGAGATATTCAGAATGGGTGGCTAACTTGGTGCCTATGAGGAAGAAAATTGGGGAAATCAGGTTATGTGTTGATTTCAGGAATTTGAACATAAGCTCCAAAAAAGATAACTACCCCTTGCCAAAGATGGAGCACATTTTGCAGAGAGTGATTGGTTCATCTAGGATGTATATGATTGATGGCTTCTCTGGATACAACCAAATCTCTGTCCTGCCTGAAGATAGAGAGAAGACAACCTTCACTAGTCCTTGGGGCATATTCATGTATGATAAAATTCCTTTTGGGTTGATGAATGTAGGAGAAACCTTCAAGTGAGCCATGGATATTTCCTTTATTAGGGAGAAATAAAAATTTGTAGTCATCTATTTGGATGAGATTACAGTATTCTCAAAGTCTAACAAAGATCATTGTCATCATTTGAAGAAGGTCTTCATGAAGTGCGGAAGGTTTTGTCTCTCTCTCAATCCTAAGAAATATTTGTTTGCTATGAAGGAAGGTAAATTATTGGGGCACATTGTGTCAGCAGAAGGGGTAAGAATTGATCCAAACAGAGTGGAGGCCATCCAAACCTTATCTTTACCCAGATCTAAGAAATAGGCTCAGTCTTTCTTGGGTAAAATCAATTTTCTAATAAGTTTGATCTCTAATTTCACTTAGTTGTTTAAACATATTATACACATTCTTAGAAAAGGAAGCGAGGTGAAATGGACTGTTGAGTCCAGAAATTATTTTGACCAAATCAAAGGGGCTCTGAATAAAGCACCTGTGCTCATCAGCCCTAACTATTCTAAGGAATTTCTGATATTTTCTTTTACCTCATCTGATACATTGGTTGTTGTTTTTCTACAGAAAAATACAAAGGGGTTAGAGAAGCCTATTTCCTTTTTTAGTAGAGCATTGAAGGATGTAGAAATGAGATATGATATCATGGAAAAGCAGGCTTATGCTTTGGTCAAAGCCCTCAAGGATTTCATATTTTATGTTTTTCACTCAAAGGTTGTTGCATATGTCTTTTCATCCTCAGTGAAAGAGATATTGATCCAACCTGACATATATGGGAAGAGAAGCAAATGGATTGCTAAAATTATGGAATTTGACCTGGAAATGAAGCCCACTAAATTGGTGAAAGGCCAAGGTTTAGCCGGGTTTTAGGTTGAATCAAATTGAAAAGAGTTGGGGGTTAATTTCATGAACATGAACTCAGAAAATCAGCAAGCCAAGATTGTTGATAAAAGCCCTCTTGTCAGCCCCAGCTTGGCAGAATGCACTTGGTATAAAGACATCATATATTTTATGCAGAAGTGGTAGCCTCTTGATGGATTGCGCAAGAACAACATGAGAGCTTTGAAACTCAAAGCAATCAAATATTGTTTCATTGATCAAGTTTTGTATTGGAAAGATCCTCTGGGATTTCTTTTGAGATGTCTAGATCCACAGGAGGCCCAAAGGGCCATAACTGATTTTCATGACAACTTATGTGGGGGCCATCATTTTTGGAGGACCACAGTTTATAAGATCCTCAGAGCTGGGTATTTCTGACCTGGCCTTTTTATTGATGTTTTTTTAAAGATTAGAGCTTGTGTCAAATCCCAAAAGTTTTCTAGAAAGTAGCAACTCAAATCTTTTCCCTTGAAACCTGTGGTGGTTTCTGGACCTTTTCAACAGTGGGGTCTTCACTTCATTAGAGAAATCTACCTAGCCTCAAGTGTTCATCACAAGTGGATTTTTACCGCCACTGATTATTTCACCAAGTGGATAGAAGCCATTCCTACAAGAATTTCCTCCCACAAGGTAAGAATTAGCTTTCTTGAGGATATCATGTCCATATTTGGTTGTCCAAGCAGGATTGTTACAGAAAATGTTGCCTCCTTCAAAGTTGAACCATTGATCAAGTTCTGTGAATAGTATGAGATTACATTAGTCCATTATACTCCTTACTACCCCCAAGGAAATGGTTTGAAAGAGTCCTCTAACAAGAGCCTCATAAAGATCATCAAGAAATTGTTAGAAAACAACAAGAAAGCATGGGAATCAAAGTTGAAATTTGCATTATGGGCTAACAGAGTTACAACAACGAGGTCACTTGTTGTTTCCCCTTTTCAGCTTGTATATGGGGTTGACTCTATTTTTCCTACTCAGATTTCCTTGCATGTGGAAAAGTTCCTCCAGGACTACCAAGGAGAACCTGATGATATGGTAAGGAGGATATAGAAGCTAGTAGAAGTACATCAGGCTAGGGAGTAGCTACTTGATAAAGCTCAGGACCATTAGCATAAGATAAAACGATCCTTTGAAAAGAAGGTAAGCAAGGAATATTTTCATTTGGGTGATCTGGTGCTCAAGTGGGATGCACCCAAGAAAGACAAAAGAAAACATGGTAAATTTGAAGCCTTATGGATTGGTCCTTTCAATATTTCTAAGGTACTTTCAAATAACACCTATAAGTTGCAGATCTTGGAGGATTCTGAAGTTTTTGGTGGCCCTATCAATGGGCACTTTCTGAAAAAATATTTTGCTTAAGCCATGATTGGATTTCCACTATTGTAATTACCACTTCCTTTTATTTTTCGTTTGAATAAGAGACTCCATGACCCAAAGGCTAAGACACTGGAACTGCACGTTCTTGGAAACTTGTAGAGATCATGACATCCCCTGTGGAGAAAATTTTATCACATGAAATTGTCCATAGTCACGAGTGATAGCTATGAACACAGGCGAGCGGACAAGTGTAGTTTGCAGTGGTCGAGATCCCCAGTGCAGTTCAATTTAGTGTTATCTCCAAGCGCAGTTGGAGGGATTCTAGAGCTAGAAGGTGGATAAGTTTTAGTGGGGGCACTAAAATAGCAGGCACGACCAGATCGCATATTGCAATCAGATCAAAGGCCACCAATCATTTCGGCGCCACAAGATGCGTAGGCGTTAAAATCCAAAGGCGAGATGAAATCCAAACCGTGGTATTGCGGGGAGGCTACGTGGAAGAATATGGTGTGTTTCGAGCCTGAAAGTGGTGTGGGTCCAAACCTCTCTCGACGGCCTCGAAATCACGTGCACGTATAACGCCGTATCCAACAGTGACAAGTGGTCTCCTGCTATTCATCCAGTCGTGCTCCAATCTCGAGGAGGATTCCTTTATTGAGAAAGGACTGGTAGTTGAAACCTCAACTCAGTACATAAATAGAAAGTATGGAAGCTATGGCCGAGGAGACAGAACCACCAACGTGAGGCACCACAACGGACGGTTTCTTCTTGCAAGCCCATACTAATATGAGCTTTCGTCTGACAGGAAGAAGTATGCGCAGTCTGACAGAAGAATGAGAAAACGAAAATCCTTGAATGGGATGGCCAGATCACACTCCTAGCATTTGTGGACTGATCTGAGTATAAATAGATCAATTCAAGATTTTTTTATGGTCGTTGAATGGTTGAGCAGAGCTCCCTATTTTGTAATAATTTGATAGCAGAGTTGTTCTCTAGTTTTGTATGAGACTTGAGACTTCCGCATTCATAGAAGTCAGTTTCTTTCATCATCTTATTTAAATTATGTTGAAACACTCATGCATGGAGGATCCAGACTAGGGATGTAATTGTATTGTAATGTAGGTTTGATTATAGTACTATTGTGACCTGTTTCAGTGTTTTCTTTGTTGCCTTGTTCCTTATTATGTTGAAATTCTTGTGCATGGAAGATCCAAACGAGTTGGTGTAGTCGCATGGTAATGGAGGTTTGATTATTATGTTGTTGTGATAAATTTCACTGTCTGAAACTTGAGTTCAAGAGTGCTCTTGTGCCTGAGTTTTTCTTCACCAAGTTGCTTGAAGGTCAGATGCTCATGGCAGTCTTATCCACCTTTCTTACTAATTCTTCCTTCTGCTCACCTTTAACCTTAAACCACTGACTGAATTTAATGAGGACCTCATTTCCCAATGCATTTCTTGTCCAATTTCTATGTTAAATCATTCTTGCATTGATTTTTGTCCATTTGACCTCCACTCATAAACCTACCTCCACAAACATTTTGATGGGTATTGGGCTTTTAATCTTGCAATCCAAGGGTGACTCTTAGTGCTAATAGATTCCATCAGGGGTAGGCTAGAAATATGATGAGGGGAAGTATGATTATCATTCTCTGAGATGTAAGACTATCAGGACTCTCAATCCTAAGGGGAAAAGAGCAGCATGAGTGTCGATTTTCCAAGGGGAAAATATCCGTGGGACAAATCATGTCGGTGAGAATGCTACCAGTTGACAGCTACAATACAGTGGAGCCAATGGTAACGCATATTCAGGTCTAATGATCCTAAAGGCAAATGTCAGGGGGATGACTAGGATATGCAATTATTTTGAGAGGGATTGAGTGCATGTCATTATTGAACATATACCTGAAGGGGTCGTGAGACAACCAATAATAAATGGGTTGTATCTCCTTGTAATAAGTACCTTCACACACAAAAACCAAATACCCGACATGAGAAATATCTTATGATAAAGAATCCATGAAAAATATGTATAGCCGGAGAATTCATCCATTATTTAAATGACTGCATGGTCAATGCAAGCTTCGATGACCTAATCAATGAAGGGTGTCGAGAAGTTTTCCTTGGGACAAGCTTGATTGAGGTCTCAAAAATTGGTGCATACCCAAATAGTTCCATGTTTCTTGTTTATGAGGATAGGGTTTGATACCCAAGATGTATACTCAATGGGGTAAATGAACCCAATAGAACTTAACTTGTTGATCTTGGCTTTGATAGCCATGGCCTTTGAAGGGTGTAAAGGTCATTTCTTTTGACGAATGGGGGACACATTAGGCCATGTGTCAATACAATGTTCCACAATGGTGGATCTAATCCGAGCATTTCGGTGTATGACCATGCAAAAATGTCCTGAAACTCGTGAAAGAGGGATTTGTAATTTGTGATCTCTTCAGGAGAACATGCGGCGCCAAGAGTGATTTATTCAACTACGCTTGGTTTTACTAATATGTCAATTTTTATTGTAGGGGTTATGTTATCCATTTTCCCTTCTTCAAAAGCGTCGGGTGCGGTGATGGGGTTCTTGAACCAATCTACATGTCTGAGGGGAATGAAATATTTGGTTTCAATCACATAGACATGAGTGTGTAGGTGAGGTTGAAATGATTCTTGTGCTAAGAAGAGAGATCAGGGATGCATGGCATCCCAAGTACAATCTGGTGTTTTCATGGCCTCTAAGATATCTTTGTCATATTGGAAGATGAATTAATATAATGGATCGTCATAGGTTTGAGTAGGCAGATGGGACGTAGTGGTGTCTGAGGTATGATCCAAATTGGTGGTAATGGTGTCATGTATGGAAGGCATAGAAGATGTATATGGGTGGTTATCATTTCTTGTCGGGGTCAGTGGAACTATGGGAGGAGGTGGAGGGACTTCACTAGACGACATGAACCATATATACATACACATGTGTGGATTATGTATGATGGGGGGAGGAAGAATCTAATGGGCTAGACTTACAGGCGAATTAGGTGGGTTCGATGTGAAGTCTTTTAATCGTTGTGGGATACATATGGTTGGTGGGGACACAAGTATGGATTATTATTCTAAAAATAGTTCAATGGGGTTACCTTGATGGGGTAGTGCAATTTGGTGTTGACGAAGTTTGGCTTGAAGGGATGTTTGAATACGTTGGAGGTTCTCCATGTGACGACTCTGATATTCAATGATGAGAGGGAAACATGTACGTAAAATGGTCCCTTTGGTGGCACCATGCACAGGGACATATCATCCTTTAATTTACTGATGTAAATATATAATGGATGTCAGTAATGTTAGTGGTGGTGGGAGGGGCTTGATATGGATCAAGTAATGTTGTTTTCCGCATTGTTTCTAGGGTTTCCCAAAATTGATGGAGGGTTGGACAATGATGGGAATAATTGAATATTGTGAGCATATGGTGCATGAAAATTTGGTGCAAAGACCTTTCTTCTTGGATAATGAAGGTTATGTGGTTGTGGGTGTCTCTACTAGGGTAGGAAATAAGGGTTCTTCTTTTGGAAGCTGAATTAAATTTCATAATTTAGGTAGGGCAAGGCATAGAGTAGTAGGGTGTCCAACAATGGAACAAAGTGCGCATGGGGGTTGGACCCGAGGCTGAGAGGGTAGAGTGGACTCATTTTTCTTCTCGGTTCCCCTTTTTATGGTAGTGTTTCCCCCAAATGTGTGACCAGTGGAAAGAGGTGGTGTTGGAACATGGGTTGTGTGGGAAAAACCTTAGTTTGAGGTGGAAGAGATGGAAATGGTACCATAGATGATGGCTCTAAATAATATACTAGGATATGGATCCCCATGTTTGTCAAGGTGAGGGCAGCGAAAACAAGATGACACACCTCGTGGAGAGTAAAAGAAGGGGATTTGGGTGAGGGCGTGCGGGACCATTTTTCAAATAGGTATTTTCCCAATCATCGATGGGTTATCTTGAATGGAGGGATATTTGGGAGAGGTTTTTTAATTATTCCCTTCAAGGGTTACTTGTGGTGTATGGGTTTCCATGGAGGACAAAGGTGTGGGTCCTTTGAGACAAGGATCATCAAGAATCTCGAGGCCATATGATGTAAGTACGCTGACTTGAGTTATGCTTGTGGTAGGGAGGCTAGGTGGAATTACCTAATAATATCCCACTAATGATGGGTCTTGAAAGATGTCTGGTGATCCAGATGGATATCAATGGCCACTTACCTATTCCATTGGCTCAAAATAGAGTTTTCCACCTTGGCGGTTTTTCTACGGTTTTTTCGAGTCCCAAACTTCTAGGGTCGTTTTGAGGCCCTAAATGACATTTGTTTTGGACTTTGGGGGGGATAGTCATAATCAATAGCATACATTGACCCTTGGCAAAATTTGTACTTCTTGGATAGACCTTTATGAGGAGGTATCGAATGTCACAAACGGAGATCGTATGCAAAAGTTACACCCTCGGGAAGTTGACGTATCAACTACACCCATCGGGGCCCGCAAACCTTTCGACATTTCATCTTCCGAGGCTAGGGTTTTGGATTTTATTTATTTTAAAAAGGGCTTTAGATCCTCATTGTAATCATCGTCATATTCTTGTGAATGAGTGTAGCCATCACATCTCTTCTAGGAGATAACCTGCCACCATTCTAGCGAGTTCATTCACGTTGTATTTTTACAGTTCTTTACATTTTGTTCATTAATAGAAATTGTGTATTATTGTATATATGTGCCTATTGTTATATATATAATATATATTTGTTATATTATTGGATCTCTTTCAATATCTTTGTATATTTCTTTGCTATATCTCTGCTCTCATTTCGTGCTCAAAATAATCCAGATCAGTGTTATCCGAGCAGGCTTCTCTTGGTCGTTTTTTCGGTGCATGTCCATGATGATGTTTGAGTATAGAAAGTTGGGTCTCAAGCTTGTCTCTCTTGAGAAAAATATCTCTCACACACCCAAAAAACCCTCCATGGTGAAAGAAAAGAGAAATGATGGAGCAGAAGATTCCATTAATTTGTTGCTCGAGCAAGCTCTCACGCGACAGAGGGACGAAATCATGGATAATTTTTCCCAAATCTTTCGACGCCTATCGATAATAGTAGATGCATATTCATCAAGCAACCACTTTGGAGGCACCTCTCCTTTCAAGGTACAAGTTAATTTTTATATTCCCATATTTGAAGGTCAGATAGATGTGGATGCTCTAGAAAAATGATTAAATATGATAGAAGGTTATTTCTTTGTGCATAATTTTTTCGATAGGGAAAATATCACCTTTGCAGTCCTTAAGGCTCTCCCCCATGTCAAACAATGGTGGGGAAATTACTGTGAGAAAATTTCCACAGAGGAGTCTATAATTTTCGAGGTCGAACCCAATTGGGAATCTTTCGTAGATTTTGTCAAGGAACAATATTACCCTATTGGCAACTATGAAGACCAGAACATGAGATGGACCATGTTGCATCAAGAGAGGGGCTAATCAATGTCAAAATTCACCAATAACTTCCATACCTTGATCACCAAGTTGGGTATCAAATATTCTAAGTGGCATTTTCTTCTGAAATACCGTGGGGATCTACACAGGTACATCCAAACCGAAATGAAATTTCTGGACATCTCATCGTTGGGAGTTGCTTATCGATATGTTGTCAAAATTGAGTAGAAATTTAAGCACCAGAACAAACAGGAGTTTGGGTCTGCAAATATGCAACAATCAAAGTATGATAAAGATGGCCCTAAAAAAATATTCTTGAAAACCAGTCCAAGCCACAGGGAAATAAGGTAAGGGAAAGACAAACAATGACACTTGAAAGTGGTGTGATTTCCACAAAATTCCTTGGAAAAATACGGATGAATGCCGCTCAAAACAGTCATTGGTGGTCGAGATCAAAGGAAAAGACTCAAAACCAGATTGGGAATCTGATTCAGAAAATAATGGAAGGATACAGGTCATTGACACGGACCACACTGCCACTGTCGCAACCACAATGATTCAACCAAAATCACCAGCAGATCCTGAAGAGGGGGAGCACCTCTTCCATTCACAGATATGGGTGAAGGGGACCCCGTTGCATTTCATTGTTGATAGCAGAATCCAAAATAACCTCATCTCAACAGAGGTCGTCAAACCGTTGGAATTTCCAACAACACCACACCCACAGCCATACAACATCGGGTGGCTTCTCCAGGGACGAGATCTTCATGCCAGCCAGCAGTGTATCTTGTCCTATGGCATCAAGCCCTTCAAGGATGAAATATTGTGTCATGTTGTCATGTTGGATGTTTGTGATGTTCTTTTGGGTCAACCATATATGTGGAAGCATCGTGGTGTTTATGAGTCTAGACCCCGTAGTGTCATTGGTACTCTGGGGGATCATATCTATAGGATACCAAAGGTTGTTTCAACTATTGTTTTGAAAAAACAGTGCAGCAAATTCATCTCTCATACAACAAAGTTTATCTTCTTCATGATTCAGGAAAAATATGAACAAAAGGGCATTGTGACCACAATGGCCTCGGTCCAATCCCCTTCTATCAATCAGAAGCAAGTCAACAAGATTGAAGAAAAACATAAAGATTCCTTCTACACGCCATCATCTCATGCAATCAAACTAGTTAAAAAGGTCCAACCCCTCCAACATTAGGTTCGCAACAGCCTTCCAAAAGCCAAGCAATGCAACTTCTCCAGCAAGGCAAGCAAATCACCAAGGTTCAAATTCAGCAAATGCTTCCCCATCTCCCACAGGAACTCAACGCAATGGATAATATTGGTTCCTAAGGAGGAAGGATTTATCTAAATGGATATCGGTGGCCACCCACCTATTCCACTGGCTCAAAACAGAGTTTTCCACCTTGGAAATTTTTCTACAGCTTTTTTCGAGTCCCAAAGTTTCGGGGTTGTTTTGAATCCCTAAACAACGTTTTTTTGTAATTTTGGGAGGCTAGGGGTTGTTAATACCATGCCTTTACCCCCAATAGAAGTTGTACTTCTCAGATAGACCTTTCTGATGAGGTATCAAACACCCCAAATGGAGATTGTATGCAACATTTACGCCCTCGAGAAGTTGATGTATCAAATACCCCCATCAGGGCCCGCACACCTTTTGTCGTTTCATCTTTCAGGGTTAGGGTTTTGGTTTTTATTTATGTTAAAAAGGCCTTTGGAGCCTCATTTTAATCATCATTATCTTCTTGTGAATGAGCCTAGTTGTCACATCTCTTCTCAGAGATAAGCTGCCATCATTCTAGCGAGTTCATTCACTCTCTATTTTTACAGTTCTGTACTTTTCGCTCATTACTAGAAATTGTGTATTATTGTATATTTGTGCCTGTTGTTGTATATATGATATATCTCTATTATATTATTGGCTCTTTTGCAATATCTCTGTATATTTCTTTGTTATATCTTCGCTCTCATTTCGTGCTCAAAATAATCTGGATGACCTCATCCGACATCAACGACTGGCAAGAGGTTGGAGTTGGCACGAATAAGAGGGAGAATGGTGTCTATGTGCCTTCATTGATTGGGTTCATAGTGTTTCCACTGGTATATGGTGACTATCTTCCCATTGTGAGGGAAGAGCATGGTTTGAAAGATGAAAGAAGCAACAACTTGCATGGAATACATGTAGCTTCGTCCAAAGAGGATGTTATAATCCAATTGGGCATCAATGACCTCGATGTCTATGAGAATCGTTTTTCCCCATAGTTATACTGGAACATTTTGATAGAGTCCTTCAAGTTTTGATGGTCGACCACCGTATGCCCAAAGAGTAATAGTTTAAGGGATGAACTTAGGTGATCAGAGTTGTTGTGATACAGTTTTGGACATAATACATGTAAATTCGCCTTTGTCAATGATACAATGATGTACTCTTGTATTTAGGATTTTGACCGGGATTTGGAAAGCGAGCAATGAGGGAAGGTGTGGTTCGGATTTTTCCAAATCAAAGGTGATCGGATGAGTTTTTGATGGTTCGACTACCCCCAATTGTGAGAGAAAAACATTCCACTGTGAAGGTGATCTGAATTTAATGAGCAAAACAAAATGAATATAGATTATTAAAAGATGCTTAACATAGAATAACAGAGATACAGTAAAACCAGTTTTCTGTTCAATAAGGAAATAAGTTGAAACTGTAAAATGCAGCGAAAAACAAGCTTGTTGGAATGGTGGCGGCTTATCTCTGAGAAGAGATGTGACGGATGCACTCATTCGCAAGAAGATGATTACAATGAGGCTCTGAAGGCCTTTTTACAATAAACATTAATGTAAAAAACCATAGAAATCCAAAACCTAACCCTAGGATATGAAGCATCAAAAGTCATGTGGGCCCCGTTTGGGTAAGTTAGTACATCAACTTCTCGGGGTCGTAAATTTTGCATATGATCTATGTTTTAGGCGCACGATTTCCCGCTGGAAAGGTATCATCGAGGAGATTCATTTTGGGGGCTCAATTAGATCCTTTGACTAACATTGAGAATATCAATCACGAAAAACCTTTGTTTAGGCCCTCAAAATGGCCTCGGAAGTTAAAAACTGCTAAAAATAGTAAATTGCCAAAATTGCCAGAAAATTGTTTTGAGCGAGTTGGAAAAGGTGGGTGGCCACCGATATCCACCTGGATAAATCCTCCTTACTTAGGAAGAAATGGTCTCCATTGCGTTGAGTTCCCCCATTAGATGAGGAAATTTCTGTTGAATTTGGCCCCGAGTGAACCACTTGCCTTGGTGCAGGAGTTTCCCTACCCTGATGAATCGATAAAGTTGGATCCTTTGCTATCGAGTGCCCTTGATATGTGTGTCCAAAATATGATCACTGGATGAATGTTGCATGTAGTTAGGGTTGAGCTCTATTGGTGTCAACTGCTCTAC
Source organism: Picea engelmannii (assembly GCA_009831015.1). Taxonomy (NCBI): domain Eukaryota; kingdom Viridiplantae; phylum Streptophyta; class Pinopsida; order Pinales; family Pinaceae; genus Picea; species Picea engelmannii. The sequence continues at coordinate 382,353 of ML791040.1, forward strand.
TATCTCTGAGGTTTCCAATAATGGTGGGAAATATGGTCGACGGAGAGCCACGTTGAAGACTGGGTGTAGGCCAAGGAAAGGGGGAATGTTGAGCTCAAAATCATTGTCACCCACAGCCTTGGTGATGGTGTATGACCCATAACAGAGTGTGCGAAGCTTCCGATGGGGCCCTGTAAGGTGTTCTTTCTGCAAGTGAAACCAAACTTTGTCTCCCACCTGAAACTTATGTGGCACCTGATGTTGATCATGGTGTTGCTTGTACTTGGCATTAGACTTCTATAGAATATCCTGAACCTGTTGGCGGATGTGTTCGATCCGCTCAATGAACTGGGTGGATTTTTTAGCTTCTGGTGAAGTAGGGGACGAGTTGGTCGAGGTGGTCACCAGGGGTAGTGCAACATCCATGGGGCCCAATGGTTGGAATCCCAACCCCACCTGAAAGGGGTTGTGGCCAATTGAGTTATGCAGGGCTCAGTTGTAGCTATGCTAGACATAGGTAAGACTCTCATCCCATGTGTGGGGTTGTTTTTAGTTGTACATGCGCAATATATGTACGATCATCCGATTGACAACATCAGTTTGGCCATCTGTCTGGGGGTGGAAGGCAGTGGATTTGGTGAGCTTGGTATCCAACAGTGATCAAAGGCTCGACCAAAATGTGCTAAGGAATCAACTGTCTCGGTCTGAGATAATGGTTTGCGGGATCCCAAAATTTACCCATACTCGTTCAAAGAAGAGCTTGGTAGTGGCTTCTCCTACGATGTTCTTCTTGCAGGTGGCTAGAATCGTCATCTTAGAAAAGAAATCAACAAACACAAAAACACAGTCATTTCCCCTCTTGGTGGATGGGAGGTAGGACATGTAGTCCACTAATATGGATTCCCACGGCATGTCAGTAGTAGGTAGAGGGGTGTACAGGCCCTGTTTCTTAGTGGTTGGTTTGGCAATAACGCAGGCGATGCAAGACCTGATATACTTTCCTACATCCTCTCGAATTTTCGGCCAATAGAAATGTTTCTGCAGCACTACCACTATCTTTTCGATGCCAAATTGTCATGCCATCCGACTGTAGTGAGCTTCCCAAATCAGTTTTGCGTGCTCTCTTAATGGAACTCAAAGATGTCCCATACGGCACAAAAACCTATCTTTAAGATGGAAATTAGCAACCACTGAGTTGGTGCCCAACATTTGGTAGGTGGGGGTGAAGTCAGGGTCTGTCTCGTAGAGGTGGTGCCATCCGGGGGTCTCATGGCCGCAAAATTCTAGCACCGTGGTGAGTGCCACGACTGGAGGTCAGTTGAGGAAATCAACAACTCGGGTAGTACTTCCTGTTTTATACTTGATGTTGAGGTGGAACTACTGTAAGTATGTGGACCACTTCTGATGGAGGTCATTATGCAATTTTCCTTGGGTATGCATAAACTGTAGTGGCATGTGATCAATGTGGATGACTGTCTTCTTCCCAAGAATGTAATGTCTCCACCGGTGGCAGGCTTGCACAATGGAGTACATTTTTTTGTCATAAGTAGGGTACTTACGAACAACATTTGATAGTGTCTCACTGTGATATGCCATGGGGTGGCCGTGTTGAGTGAGAATGACGCCCACAACATAGTCTGAAGCATCTATCTCGATCTCAAAGGGATGTTGCAGGTCTGGTAATGAAAGTACTTGGAATGAGAACAAATTCTTCTTCAATTCATCGAAGTCTTGTTGTTGGGACATGCCTCACACAAATTTATCCTTACCGCCACCCCTGGTTACTTGGCTGAGGGCCCATGCATTATGAGAGAATCCCAATACAAACCTGTGATAGAAATTGGTGAGGCCCAAGAAGCTCTTAAGTTTAGTGAGTGTAGTTGGGGCTGGCCAGTCACAGATGACCTAGATCTTGGTTGGATCCACATGCACACCATTCCAATAAAAAATGTAGACTAAGTAATGGACCATGTCCATGTTGAAGGAGCATTTTTCCAAGTTTGCATATAGTTTGTGTTGTCGCAGGGTGTGCAGAACCTGTTGAATATGTTGCAAGTGTTCCACCCAAGTCTTGTTGTAGATGAGAATGTCATCTAGATACACCACTAAAAAATTATTGGTGAAAGGTCATATGATATCGTCCATCATCCTCATAAAAGTTGTTGTAGCATTTGTCAAACCAAAGGGCATGACCAGCCATTCAAAAAGACCTTCTTTTGACTTGAAGGAAATCTTCCATGCATATGTCTGTTCTATTGGGAATTGGTGGTAGCCAAACTTTAGATCAATCTTACTGAAGTATTTGGCCCCCGTGAGCTCATCAAGGAGGTCGTCGATTTGGGGAATCGGGTACCCATTTCGAACTATGATTTTATTCAGGGCTCAGTAATCAATGCAGAGTCACTAGGTCCAGTCTTTCTTCTACACTAGCACGATTACGCTCCCACAAGGCGATGATTTGGGACGTATGTGCCCCTTTTGGAGCAGTTATTGTATTTGCCTCTTGATCTCCTCATTTTCTAATAGAGAGAAGTAGTAGAATGGCCCATTGGGTAGCGGTGTGCCTGGGGTCAAATCGATGGGATGCTTGACCTGGCAGTGCAGAGGTACCCTAGTAGGAGAGGAGAATATATATGAGTACTCTTCCATGACCTTATCCACTTGCTTCTGTTGTGTGGAGAGATAGGTCATGGAGGCCCTGGATGTGGTTGCAATCTTTCACTCACTCTGAGAGCGAATCACGAAGAAGACAAATTTCCTGGTCTGAGAGATGACCTTCCTGCATTGCTTGGCAGAGATCAAGGAAATAGGACTAGGAGGGACTGCCTTGGGTAGCCTATACAATTTCTTGTTCAAAGTAATAATAACACTATGAGGCCTAGACTCATATACAACATGACATTTCCATAAATAAGGTTGTCCCAAAAGAACATTACAAACTTCGAGAGGAGCAACATCACACAATACCTCGTCTTTGAAGAGCTTGATGTCGTACGATAGTCAGCACTGTTTTCTGACATGGAGATCGCTTCCTTGGCGGAGCCATCCAACGGTGTAGGTTTTTGGGTGTGACATTGTCGACAGGGCCAGCCGCTTGATGACCTCTGTTGAGATGAGATTCTTTTGGCTACCACTATCATGATGAAGTGTAGTGGGGTGCCTTTTACCCACATCTGTGAATGGAAGAGGCGTTCGCCTTCTTCTGGCTCATCTGGGTCACCAGGATGGAGCTTGGTGGTAGCAACGGTGGCACTGGATTTTGTGTCAATGATCTGTCTTCTCCTTTCTAGTTCTGACTTGGAGTCAGAACCCACATTTGATTCATAGGATTTCACTTCATCCACCAGCGATTGCTTTGAGCGGCAGTCAGCAGTGTTATGCCAAGGGCTCTTATGGAATTCACACCACTTCCCGGTATATTTCTTTGTCTTTTCGGTGTCCTTATTTTCTTGTTGCTTGGACTGGCTATCCTGATATTGTCCCTATTTTCTCTGTCCTTTGTTCTGTGGGTTGGGGCTGCCCCTTCCTAGATTTTTTTGTGAGGAATTCCCAGGCCCAAATTGTCATGTCTTTTGTTTGAGCTTCTGCTCAATTTTGATGGCATATCGGTAGGTCGTGCCCAAGGACAAGATGTCCAGAAATTCCATTTCGGTCTGGATGTATATATTCATAGCACCATGATACTTGAGCACCAAATGTCTCTCTGAATCTATGAATATCTTTGTGAACTCTAGCATTGCTTGGTCTCTTTCTTGCCACAGTGTGGTCCATTTGGTATGCAAGTCGTCATAACTTCCGACAGGGTAGTATTGTTCCTTAATAGCATCCTTGAAGGATTCCCAAGTGGTTGCAACTGTAAAGAATGAGGGTTCCTCTATTTCCTTTTTCTCACAGAAAGTTTCCACCAATCTTTGACATGGGGAACAACTTTGAGGAGTGAAAAAGTAATCTTTTCTCTATTCGAAAAGTTATGGACAGGAAAATACCCTTCTAGTAGATTCAACCACTTGTCTACAACATCTACATCTATCTGACCTTCAAATATAGGAATATTGAAGTTGATTTGTACCTTGAAGGGTGTGGCGCCTCCGCTCGATGAAGATGTGTTGTGTGTTGGTAGTTGTTGAAGGATTTGTGTGAAACTATCCATCATCTCATTCCTTTGTTGCATGAGGGATTCCTCAAGCAACATTTTGAAAGGATCTTGTGTCCCATCATCTTTCTTTTCTCCTGCCATGAGAGGTCTCTTGGGTGTGCGAGAGATTTTTTCCTCAAGAGAAACAAGCTCGAGACCCAATCCCTTGTACCCTGACCTCGTTGGGGGCATGCATTAAGATGACAAGGAGTGGACTGCTCTAATACCACTGATATGGATTTTATGAGCATAATGAAATGAATACAAATTATTAAAATATGATTAACATGGAATAACATAGATACAGTAAAACTAGTTTTTTATTCAGTAAGGAAATAAGTTGAAACTGTAAAATGCAGGGGAAAACAAGCTTGTTGGAATGGTGGCGGCTTATCTCTGAGAAGAGATGTGACGGATGCACTCATTTGCAAGAAGATGATTACAATGAGGCTCTGAAGTCCTTTTTTCAATAAATAGGAATGTCAAAAACCATAGACATCCAAAAACCTAACCCTAAGAGATGAAGCGCCAAAATTCATGTGGGCCCCGTTTGGGTAAGTTAGTACATCAACTTCCCAAGGTCGTAACATTTGCATATGATATCTATTTTAGGCGCATGATAGCCTATTAGAAAGGTATCATTGAGGAGATTCATTTTTGGGGCTCAATTAGAGATCTTTCCTATCATTGAGAAGCTCGATCCCGAAAAACCTTCATTTAGTCCCTCAAAATGGCCTTAGAAGTTAAAAACTACTAAAAATAGTAAATTGCCAAAATTGCCAGAAATTTGTTTTGAGCAAGTTGGAAAAGGTGAGTGGCCACCAATATCCACCTGGATTAGAAGGGTAGGTTTGGATAACCTCTAACATGGACATGGCAGCTTGGGATTGAGCCAGATTGTCAATAATGCTATAGTTTTGTGTTTCCCTAGCATGGGGATTGTGTACATTCGTACGCAGATCTGTACAAGGTACTAGGGTGGTTAATTTGGTTCTAGGGCGGGGTATTGTTAGAGGTTGTCTTGTTGGTAATTGGGGTGAATCAGAGGTGGTTGGAGTTGAGTCTGGAGGCATACCGCACTGACGACTTTGAGTTTGTAAGAGGATTTCCTCCTTAGTGGTGAGGAGTATGATGTTGTTCGCCAGATTTCCAGGTTGGGATGGACCTAGGTGAGGTTATTTTCCCATATGTTGTGGGTGAGGGACATCTTATGGTTGAGTGTTAATGACTCCCTAATGAGGAATCATAATTTGCAAGATTTTTGGTGTAGGGGTTTGTAGGTAATTTTGAGGTACCTTTGGTGGGCCTTATGGGGGAGGGGGTCGTTGTGGATTCATGGATTCCTTCATCTACTTGTAATCAGTGATCCAAAGGAAATGATAGGTGTAATGACCATATTCACCTCATACCGTGCAAGAGAAATTGGTTTTGATATTTTTGTTTTTCCATTGTTGTGCTTGGCCATTGTTATTACCCCCTTGGTGATTTTGGTTACCCTGATTTTGGTTACCTCTTGCTAGGGGGTTTTGTTGTTGGGGGTTGCCTTCCTATCCTTGGTTGTTGTTATTTTTATTCTTTCCCTTCTTACGTTTATTGTTGGGTTGATTATGGGGGTTATTCATATTCATTTGTTTAAAGGATTGAACTTGTTGAATAGGAGAAGGTTTAATAAAATTCACCCCTACCTATTGTTGTCCATGTGGTGAGGAAACGAGTTGAGGAGGACTAGTAAAAGGGTGGTAAGAATTACCTTAAGGAGGGGGTTCGTATTGATTGTATGAGGTGGATGTTCCACTCCCACTATTGGAGTTGTATAAAGTCGTAGGTGGTGGACCTAACAGTGGATTTTGTACATGATTGGATAGCGGCATAGGTATGTTCCCACCCATCATGGGATTAGGTTGTACCATGAAGTTTGGTTGAGGATGAGGGAAGGATAGTATGGGTTCCCCCCATATGTAGGTTGGTATTGATTGGCCCCAAACGTGGGTATAGATTGAGAATATGGGTTAACATGGGACACGGACCCTATCAACCCATTTACAGCATGTGATGCTTCTAGTTTATCTTGGACAAAGGGTAGAGGACAAGGAGCATCAGGTAGAATCAAGTAGGGGTACCCTGATTGGTAATATATGAGGTCAAAATGTTGAGCCTTTGTTATGGCCTCATATTTAGTTTGAGGAAAGGTAGTAGCCACATCTTTGGCAATGACTGAGACTAGCAATTTGAGGAACCAATCTAGCCATTATTGAGGGGTGGTATCAGCCTTGAAAATACTTCTTCTTTGACTCCATTCATGAATATGATCAACAATTTGGATTACTATGGTTTTTTTTAATTCTGAGAGAATCTCCAAACGAGTATCGTGGTGCATAGGCAATTGAAAGAAGGATAGGAAGGATTTCTCCAATGATTCGAAGGTTGCATAGGACCCTGATTTCTCATCCACGTACCATTTGACAGATGGACTGGTGAGTGTTTGTCGGAAAAAATTCAAACGAATTGAATCATCCATGAGGCTATTGGAATATTTCCATAGGTAAAAGTACATGATATGATTGGTTGGGTCTTCGCCCCTTTTTCCTTCAAACTTTGGAATGTCGAAAGGTAACTTGGTGGGCATATTAGGCCAAGAAAGGTCATGTAAGATAGGTTCATTCATTAGTTTGGTCAAATATGGGATATTGAGTGATGCAAAATATGGCATGGAAGGAGGTGTTCTAGCCATGGTGTGTGAGGGTTGAGAAGTATGTCCTTGTGAGGAAGGTTGGGAGCTTGTACCTTGTGAAGAAGGTTTGGTTGTGCCTCCTTGTGATGGAGGACTAGTGGGTGGGTTGTTTGGGGTTTTGGCATCAAGCAAGGTTGATCCTAAAACAATGGCACTCACTGGTGTATGTGATGAATGATCTAATGTATCAACCAAATTGTAACACCTCCCAATATTGGAGGGAGGTTCTGCAATCATTTAGAATGACGAGGATTATGTGGTTCCCCTATGATTTTGGACTTGCTAAGGATGTGTCTGAGTGGTGATGAGAGAAATGAATAAACAAGTGTGTTTTTGTATTAATGGACTATCTCAACAATTTCATTTACAATTGCATGTAATCAATGATCATACATAAAACAATTAAACAATGTAGGGTAGTTTGGGTTTTTTCTACATGGGGGAAACAAAATAAATTCACGTGTCCTAAAAGATGTAATGTCCTTCCTCTCAAAATAGAACTGGGCCTTCCAAAATAACTCAACAATGGGGCATGAACCCACCGAAAGAGGAGCTAGTGAAGGTATGAACAATCAGTTATAATGATGGGTGAAGGAGGCATATCCTGAAAGTACTGGTGATATTTTCCAATAGTTGATAAAAATATGATTGAGGTGCAATTGTATCCCACAACCACCACCTGGGTGGATAAAACCTACATTTTGAAACTGAGTTACCTTGATCAAGCACGACATTTAGATTTTCAACCTAAGAATTGGGTCACGGTATGGATGCTTTCCAAGAGTTGGGTGACTCAAGGAGGCACACACAAAACAATTGGACCTCATCCTTCAACTCTTCATGGGTATCCCCTTTCCTTATGGTGTAGGAATGCTTGATTTAGAGGATTTCAGATCCCTTTTCACAACTTCTAAGTTTCAATAAGAAATGATAATAGAGAGTTATTTGGATGCATATCCTTGAGATCTTAACTTAGACTACAAATGTCTTTTGTGCTCCTCCTGTGGAGGTTAAATATGAATTGTTTAATGGTTTCTTTTAGGATTTGAAATAGGTTGTGAGATTTGGGTCTTGGACCAACCTCGTTGATTAAAATGGTGTGAAAATTTTTCCAAAGACAAATGAAACCTTTTTTATTCTCCTGGATCCCTTATGGGCACAGAGAGAAGAGAATAGCATGGTTTCAAGTATCTAATAGATATTTTTAAGTGTGTGGTGAGGTGCTTTTGTATGGAAGAAGTGATGGTGTCAAATGATTTTCAATAAGTTAAGTTCAATATTTTTAACATGTGGACATCGCTTGGTCCTTTACAACTTTTGTTTAACTCTAACCTACTAAGTTTCATGACAATCATTGAGAAATTTTAAAATCCCTAGATCACTAGCATGGTGGACATGCAGGTCCTTACTCTTGATCCTTTAAACTTCCTAGAATCTTATCTAATATAAGAAATCTTTCAAACTACTCCTATATTGTAGATATGTGGGCATGTATGGGCCCTTACAAAATCTTTAAACTTCCTAGGTTTTTTTATTTGCTCAAAAAACTTTGAAACTGTCCTAAGATTACAAACATGTGAGCATGTGTGGGTCCTTACACATTCTTTAAGATTATGTTTCAAAAAAATAACTAAGAGGTATCGGTCTCTCCTAATTGGTTGATTATTTAAAAGGATATGGATTTTCTTAAGAGACCTTTTTTCTGATTCCCACGGATCACTCAAAGGTGCAAGGGAAAGATCATACTCAAGGATATCAAAATCATTTCCTAGTCCCGATTTAGTTGATGATTGTAAAATAAAAGATTAACTTGGAAGTTAAAATGTTATACTAAGCCATCCATGTCGCAGCAAAGAAAGGGAAATATGTTGTGTTTCTTTTTATCCCTTTAAATGTCTATGTGTAGCTAAGTACCTATGGAAGAAAGAACTCTAAATCTTATTTTTATGGCTTTACAAAGTGATGAAAAATAAACCTAAAACTATTTGGTGGAATCAAGATCAATAAGCCTTACAATCAATGAAAAAGAAGACCTATGTGTGGTTGTTAGTTCTCACAGTTGCACATTGTGCGTGGTCTGCACGAAAACAAAAGAGGGGAAATGCATAGCTCAGCGCAGCCTGCATGTATGTTTTGTTGGTTGTGGAACCTGGTTATCTTCTTGATTCAAAGGTTTGTTTCAGTCATGCTTGGACCCCATTCCCTAACAGTGAGTGTGGGGGGATTTCCCCCCCACAACTTTTTCCACGGGGGTCTAAGGGGGCGGCCCCCAAAGCAAAATATTGGGAAATATTGCCTTGTAAAATATTGCAATTTCGTAGTCAATCTAGATCGTTAATTATAAGGTCACAGACCTGACTGCAGAAGTTATTTTTAGGGATTTTTTCCCTAGAAGGAAACCCTCTTTTATGAGGGAATTGTATTGTGGTTGTGGATTATCATGAATATTGTATTCTGAGAGATAAAGAAGAAGAAGTTACAAAAGGTGTGTTGTAGGTAGTATCCCTTCATTTTGTTTGATAATAAAAAGGAAGGACCTGGAAATTTCTCTGGTGGATGTAGCCCACATTGGGTGAACCACGTATATCTGTGTCTATTATATTGTCTATCTTTTGTGTTTTATTTTTTCATTTATTTTATTTTATTTCTAAATGATATTGTTTATCTAACAACTGGTATCAAAGCGAAAGGTAACTCACATGAAAGGAGGGTTCCTGGTTCGAGTGGGAGCAATGTCGAAAGATGGAAAGTTTAGGATTGAGAAATGTAACGGCCAAAACTACCAGTTATGGAAGATGCAGATGGAAGATTATTTATATTATAAGGATCTATTCCTACCATTAGGTGGAATAGCAAAGAAGTCGACGGCCATGAAGGACGAAGAATGGGAGGTTCTCGATAGAAAGGCACTAGGAATGATACGACTGAGCTTGGGAGCGTCGGTGGATTTAAATATTTCGAAACAAAAGACAATGAAGTAATTGATGGATGCATTGGCTAAACTATATGAAAAAACCTTGGCATCAAATAAGGTATTTCTAATGAAGCGGTTATTTAATATGAAGATGTCAGAAGGTGGGTTTGTTTCGGATCATTTAAATGAATTTAATACGGTTACTAATTAGCTAAGTTCTGTAAAAGTGGACTTTCATAATGAGGTCAAGGATCTTCTAATATTATGCTCATTTCCAGAAAGATGGAATGGCTTGGTCATGGCTATAAGTAACTCTATCTCTGGTTCAAACACTCTAAAATTTGATGATATTTTTGGTGTTATCCTTAACGGGGAAATGTGATGGAAAATCACAGCTGAAACATCAGGTTATGCGTTAAACATGGAGAACAGGGGAAGACAAAAGGATAGAGGAAAGGGCTAAGGAAACCATGGGAATTCTAGGAAGGGAAAATCCAAATCCAAACTAGGAAAGATAGAGTGTTGGAATTGTGGGAAGAAATGACATATGAAGAAAGATAGCAAAGCACCAAAGAAACAAAGAGATGGACAGCAAGAGAAAAATCAGGAAGAAAATGTAACAGGTGATGTGTTACAAGATGCTTTGATTCTTTCTGTAGATAGTATTTATGAGTCTTGGGTAGTACATTCAGGGGATTCATTTCATGCCACACCCCATAGGAAACATTTTCTAGATTATGTTCAAGGTGATTTTGGACAGGTTCATTTGGGTGATGATGCACAATACAAAATTGTTGGAATGGGTAAGGTACAAATAAATATAAAGAATGGAAACCAATGGTTATTGAAAGAGGTAAGACGTGTACCAGATCTAAGGAAAAATATAATTTCAACAAGGCAGTTGGAAAGTGAAGGTTGTATATCTATATTTATAGATAAGGCATGGAAGGTCACCAAAGGATCATTGGTCATAGCAAAAGGAGAGAAGGTAAGTACATTGTATTTATGTAATGGTAATACAGATTCTTCTATCTCTTTAGCTTCTACAGGAGAGGATACAGCAATGTGAAATCATAGTCTTGGACACATGAGTGAGAAGAGGATGCAGATACTTCAAAAAATAAATTTGTTGTCAGATCTTAAACAGATTGATTTGGATTTATGTGAGCATTGTGTTTATGGAAAACATAAGAGAGTCAGATTTATCAAATTCGTAAAGGAAAAGAAGAGTGAAAGGTTAGAGCTTGTGCATATAGATGTATGGGGACCAACTCAGGTATCATCTCTTGGTGTCTCTCAATATTATGTTACTTTTATTGATGATGCAACTAGAAAAACTTTGGTTTATTGCACTCGACCAAAATATGATGTTTTTGCTACTTTTAAGATATGGAAAGCTTTGGTTGAGAATGAGATGGGAAAAAGGTCGAAATGTCTCAGATCAGACAATGGAAGTGAATATTGCAGCAAGGAGTTTGATTATTATTGTTCATACCATGGGATTCGTAGAGAGAAAATAATTCCAGGAACACCACAAGAAAATGGTGTGTCAGAAAGGATGAACAGGACAATCATGGAGCGTTCAAGGAGTATGATATTGCATGTTGGGTTTCCCTTACAGTTCTAGGCAGATGTTGTAGATATTGTTGTTTACTTAATAAACAAAGGACCTTCAAGATCTTTGGATGGTGGAATTCCATAGGATGCATGGAAAGATAAAAAGGTAAACTATTCTTTTTTGAAGACTTTCGATTGTGAAGCATTTTTCCATATTGATAAAGAAAATAGAACAAAGCTTGAAGCAAAATCCAAGAAGTGTACCTTTATTGGATACGGTGTTAATGATTTTGGTTATCGCTTATGGGATTATGAAAATCACAAAATCATTAGAAGTAGAGATGTCATATTCAATGAGAAGGTCATGTACAAAGATCAGTTGCAGGGAAAGAAACAGGAAAAAGAAAAACCAGAATACACAGTGCTTGATCAGATCACTGAAAAAAGAAATTCCAAAGGTACCAGAAAATCAAAATGTACAACAACAAGAGAAACAGGTACCTAAAAATACTACAAGTGTTGTTAGAATATCTACCGAGTTAAGTAGACCCCCTGAACGATACTCTCCTTCATTGCATTATTTATTGTGGAATGATTCAGGTGAACCATAATTTTATGAAGAGGCAATGTAGGTAGACACTAAAACGAATTGGGAGAAAGGCATGAAAGAGGAAATGGATTCCTTGGTAAATAACCAGACTTGGGACTTGATTCAGTTTCCTGCAAGAAAAAGAGCATTGCATAATAAATGGGTTTACAAGTTGAAGGAAGAAGATGGAGGAAAAAAGCGGTAAAATGATAGACTTGTTGTAAAGGGGTTTGCACAAAAGAAAGGTATATATTTTGATGAAATATTCTCTCTTGTTGTTAAGATGACTTCAATTCGGGCTATTTTAAGTCTGGTGGAAATAGAATATTTGCATCTTGAACAGTTAGATGTAAAAACATATTTTCTCCATGGGGATTTGGAGGAAGATATTTGTATGCAGCACCCACAGGGGTATGAGGTAAAAGGGAAGGAGAATATGGTATGCATGTTGAAGAAGAGATTGTGTGGCTTAAAGTAAGCTCCAAGGCAGTGGTTTTGAAGTTTGATAAGTTTATGATAGAACAAGGTTATAGTAGATGTCATTCTGATCACTGTGTTTATTTTAAAAGGCTAGAAAATCGAAGCTATATTATATTGATATTGTATGTAGATGACATGATTGTTGCACGGTCTAATATGCAGGATATAAATGTGCTCAAGAATAAATTAGCTAATTCATTTGTGATGAAGTATTTGGGTGCTACAAAGAAAATCCTTGGTATGATAATAACAAGAGACAGAAAAAATCATAAATTGACATTGTCTCAGGGTGAGTACATAGAGAAGGTGTTGGAGAGGTTTAGAATGCAGAATGCAAAACCAGTTAGTACACCTTTGGCTAGTCATTTCAAATTAACTAAGGAAATGTGTCCTAAGACATATGAGGAGATACAATATATGTCCAGGGTCCCTTATTCATCAGTAGTTCGAAACTTGATGTATGTGATGGTTTGCACAAGACTAAATATTTCACATGCAGTGGGAGTTGTGAGGAGGTATATGAACAATCTAGTTAAAGAACATTGGGAGGTAGTAAAGTGGATTCTCAGGTATTTGAGAGGTACTACTACTCATGAATTATGTTTTGGAGGCTCAAACACTATTATACAAGGATATGTAAATTCAGATATGGCAGGTGATAAAGATAGAAGGAGGAGCACCACAAGGTATGTTTTTACTGTAGGTGGAACAACAGTAAGTTGGATTTCGAAACTACAAAAGGTTGTTGCACTTTCAACAACAGAAGCAGGGTATGTTGTTGCTACAGAGGCTAGTAAAGAAATGATTTGGTTACATAGGTTTATGGATGAATTGGGAAAGAAGCAAGAGAATAGCATGTTGTATTGTGATAGCGAGAGTGCCACTCATATTGCAAAGAACTCAGCCTTCCATTCAAATATTACGCATATACAACTCAAATACCATTCCATATGATCTGTCTTGGAAGATGGACATTTGAAGTTGGAAAAGATACATGCTAGCCAAAATTCTGCAGACATGTTAACAAAGGGAGTAACCAGGGAGAAATTGAGTTCCTTCTCAGTTTCAGTTGGTCTTCAAGCATGAAGGTGAAGATGAGAAATTTTTCAAGTCCAAGGTGGAGTATAGTCCATCACGTACAGTAGAAATGGAGTTGTTGTGATCAGTCTCCAAGTGGGATATTGTTGGTTGTGGAGTCTGATTATCTTCCAGATTCAGAGGTTTGTTTCATCCGTGCTTGGAACCCATTCCCTAATGAGGGGGGTGTAGGGGGGATTTCCCCCCAATACCTGTCGCGATGGGGGTCCAAGGGGGGCAGAACCTGAAGTGAAATATTGGGAAAATTTTCTGTGTAAAATATGTTAATTTCATAGTCAATCTAGACCGTTCATTATAAGGTCACGGATCTGACAGTAGAAGTTATTTTTAGGGATTTTTTCCCTAGATGGAAACCCTCTTTTATGAGGCAATTGTATTGTGGTTGTTTATTATCGTGAATATTATATTCGGAGAGAGGATATTGTGAGAGAAAGAAGAGGAAGTTATAGTGGGTGTGTTGTAGGTTGTATCCCTTCATTTTGTTGGATAATAAAAAGGAAGGACCTGGAAATTTCTCTGGTGGACGTATCCCACACTGGGTGAACCACGTATATTTGTGTCTCTATTGTATTATGTATCTTTTGTGTTTTATTTCTGCATTTTTTTTATTTTATTTCTCCGTTATCTTGTTTATCTAACATGTTTTGCCCAAACCTGTGCAACCACAGATAAATGGTGGGACCGAAATTTAAATTGAGTTATCTTTATCAAAGGCTCAATTTTTACATCTAAGAGTTGGACTAGGCTACTTTTGATCTCTGCAAACACAAATAGGTGAGAAAGAAATCTCTAATAGCCTATTTGGGGAGGAATTGGATCCAACTCCCCAACAGAGTCACCAATCTATTGTGGTTGTTTTGTCACTTGGGTGAGAAAAAACAAGCCACTTAGTTGCCTTGTTAGGTCAGCAAGACAATACTGAAGTCGGTTAGTTGATTAGTGCACCAACCAAAGAGAAAAAAAGAAAAGAAACAACAAAGGAAATAAAAACTAAACTAAGAATGCATATAAATTCAAATGAAAACTTGCAAAAGAGAGAAAGAGATAGCTACCAATTATAGGAATGATTTTCGAATTGATAACACCTAGGAGAAGTATGGGAAATTATGAGTCCCCTCTTCCTCCATGGGAGGGATCTTGATTCCCCCAAATACAAATCTCTCTTTCTTCTGAGAAAATGAAAATATAATGGTGAAGACTTGATGGTTGAACTTCTCAACAGGAGAGAAGTGCAACACTTGTTATGGATGCTCAAGAAGCTCTAAGAGAATGGTGGCTTCTCCAAAACCAAATGAACATCATAACAATACTCAAAATTATTCTCTTTGTTTGCATACCTTGGTCATGTATTTATAGGACCAATGCAAGATTTTTCATAACTTGCTTGTAGTGTGAATGGGAGCCCTTTGAAGGTACTTCACATCCTTTCAGTAGCCCTAAAGCTAGATTTCAAGTCGATTTTGGAGTATTATCATAGTACACTTCGACCTGGAAGTGGTAGAGGCCCGACCAACTACATTAATGTGTTGTTTCCACATCAGTGTAGGTTCTTGTGGGGACAACCACAAAAACCATGCAATTTGTGCATTCAATGATGTGTTGGCTCACGTAGATGTGCTTAAGCAATCTTTGGGAAGATTGTGTTGAAATTCAAGGACTATTTGCATAGTTTTACTTGCTTGTTGGATAGGTTTTGTAAATGCTTGAGGTATGTTAATTGATGTTGTGCTAGTACTTTCTTCAACCATTGCTTGTATTGGTGTCAACAAGTTTTCGATGATAACAGACTGGATAAACTAACCCTAGATAACTTTCAAAGGGACATGTGTATCGTCAGGAGTTGTCAAAGGACGTCCTCATAAAAATTAGGTAAGGTAAAGGAAATATAGATTTTATTCTTACCTTCGATAGCTTTTAGTTTCTTGAACAAATATGCATGGAGGGATATAACAGGGTTGGGTTGACTTGGACGCGGCTCACCCTAACATCGTATCTTTTGCATAATGGTTCGACGAGTAAATGGGAACAACATCTTAAGCCATTAGGTGTAGACACTTTCCAGCCAGGGAATATCACAACTCTGTCCATCTTTGTTATTCGTTCAAAGAAATCGATCATTTTCCTAGGTAAACTTTTGCGTCTCTTTGCTCCATTGTATAAAATTTGGCTGGAAAATAATATAGAGTATTAAATGGAGGATTATCAAAAAGTTTGATCTGATTATCAAACAGTGTAATTTTACAATTTTCTTAAAGCAATTTTAAAATTTTCTATTTGCTAAGTTTTTCTAGGAATATAAATATTTTAGTACTAGTTAAATTAATTAAATATTAGGGAAATATTAGAAATGACAAATAAAATTTTACGTAAATTTATATTGCTAAATGGTTAGACATAGATAGTGTCAAAGAAAAATCATTTGATTTGTTCTTCTTTTATATGAAAACTGATAAATAATGGCACTTATTGATAATATTTAACTCAACAAAGACTAAAAAACAAACAATTTTCAGTATAGAACAAGAGTAAAGAGCAAGTTTGAAGCATCGTCAGCCATAAAAAAAAAAAAATCCAAACAAGATTTTAATCATTTATTTATGATCACCATGCTATGGCTTGGGAACAATGTAAATGAATTATGGTTTAAATTGTGAATAATGGACTGTGGGGGTGAAGCCTTGAAATACTGGCCATGATATCACTAGATGAAAGAGTGAGGAAACTGTGGAGAGGGTTCATTATGTCAAAATGACCCAAATTCTCCATGTTGAAATAATAAGCCTCATCTAGATTCCAAGGAAGAATCAGTTAATGAAAGAAGGACTGGTGGTTGAACAATCAACTTCCCCCATGAATGGAAGCATGGAGGGTCTGGCTGAGGAGACAGAAAACTGTCATCCCGAAGTACCACAGAGTGTAGATTTCCTGCAGGCCCAGACTGACCCGAGTTTCATCTTAAAGAAGGAACAGGACATTTCCAGAACCTTCCTAGGGACGGAAAGGCATGCAAGAATACACAAGAAGGCAGACAAGATGGATACCAAGCCCACAGGGGGCATGCGACCCAGATATGCAAAGAAAAAGAGGAAGAACGTATGATGCTCTCCAGCTGAGAAGGAGAACTAGAAGATTAAGTTGTTCTAGTTACTGGAGAGAAGAGGAGAAAGGATCTCTAAGAATTTGCACTAAACGGGACCTGAGTGGAAGGTCACGAGATTAATGCTGAGGGAGCATCTGATAAACCTCGCAGAGGTTGTGACAGAGAAAGAACCTCTGAGAAACTGCAAAAATTCCCTAGTCATATCATGGCTTGGCATGGGGGTGGCCAGAGCACTAAGAATGAATGCCTCTGAGCCTACGCTTGGGTGGAAAGGCGAACACCCACAGTTAGTTGGTTAGTGATCGACTGTAATAGATAATTAATTCATATACCTTGTGTACTAGAATTGAAATGATGGTTGTATCTATGCATCTATGACTAAATTTTGTTGTGTTTGATTAATATTAGAAAGGCTAATTGTTCTACTATGAATCCTTGCATTTGAATGATTTTTTATTGCCCCTTCTTAGCAGTAGGAGAACCTTTAAACGTAGGTATTCGAACAAATTCGGGAATAAGTTTACGATTTCTGTGATCGTTGAATAATCCTTAAGGGAATTTTCTTGAGGACCGATCTTGTAATGTAAGAGTCAGGGAAGATTTCATTGGGAGGCTTCAACCCTATCGACCCCTCGAATTATCCTCGTAGATCACTAAATTCAAGCTCTATGGAGGGAGGGTGTTTCCTTTCAAACCAGTCATCCAATAGACCATGGGCTCAGGCCCATGGCCTTAACCAAATCCTAGCTAAGAAATATGAGTGTAGCCTCTGGAGCTCAACAAAATTCCACATGACCGATACCTTGAAACCCTTCGCTAGGTCTGAAAAGAGCTAAGCTATTTTTTTGGCTTTGGGACTCAAGGGAGTTCGGAGCTCTGAGATGCTATGGATTTACAACCTTTGGAACTAACTGAAGGTAACTTGTTGTTACGATTACTAGTGTGGTTAAACAACATTTTGTGGTTCCCTTAACCATGATCGTTGGATCTGTCCCATCGTTAAACCTCTATTCACTCCTAAGACGTGAAGCAATGTGAACCGTAGCTCTAAGGGTATTCAGGATCTCCACTGACAGTTGGATCTACGTCATGGTCAGTCCAAAATTGACCACTTTCAGAGAAAATAGGTGTTATAAAACCAAAACCACTGAATGTCGGAGTTGCAAAGTAATGTGGGTCGTTGATCTAAGGATCCCTCAGGACCCCTCCCTGTCGTATGATCGTGGGGACATCTACATCACGTCAAGAGTAAGTGGGGGTCCATGCACCGAGCAACAATGATGCAATGTGTGGTGGAATTGTGACATAGTAAAGAGGTGTCGGTAACCTAAGGCAGTTGCCAACCATCTTACTAGTGTGTTTCAAGTTGACAGGTGTCCCTCTAGGAGTAGTCGAACACTGGAACCTAGGGACCTTTGAGCTAGAGTTGTGAGTCGTCGATCTGGGGAGTTCATTGAGAACCCTTCTAGATCATCCGATCAACTAGTGGAAGAATTCACATATACCACTTCGGAAAAGTCCTACTCTGGGAGAACGAGAGTGATAAGCGGGTGAAACCCCCGAACGTCGAACTCGCGAAGTGACGAGAACCATAGATCTAAGGATCTTTGGGATCTTCCCTAACCATCGTATCCATGTCATGGTCAGTCCGGCGAAGTGATACTCGAGGAGAATGAGAGTGATAAGTAGGTGAAACCCCCGAATGCCAAATCCACCAAGTGATGAGGACCGTCGATCTGAGGACACGTCAGGATCTCTCCTAACTATTGGATCTAGACTGTGGTCATCCCAGCATTGACCACTCCAGAAGTCAAGAGGATATTACACAGTGGAACCCCCGAATGTTGAAGTTGTGAAGCAACGACGCTGACCACTCCGGGAGTAAAGAGGGGATTAGACACCAGAACCCCCGAACGCTGAAGTTGCGAAGCAACGGAGGCCGTAGATCTATGGGTCTATGTGGACACATCTCAACCGTAGGGTAGAAGGGGTGTTGGGAGGTCACTGGTGGGATTTTAGGATTTGAAGCTCCGGGTGATCTCGTAGGTAGGAGAGGCTAGAAAACTTATGGAGGTTTTCATCCCAGAGTGATGTGGCACGTTGACTTCACATAGGGTGACGTCGACCCATGTGTGACATGCCACGTGTCACCTTGATTCACACGTTTTATAGACCTTATATGCCAATTGGAACATAACACATGTCTCTCATTGACAGGGCCACGTGTCATCTCAATTTTATGTTGCATGTCATCCCCTAGTGCATGGTTGTTTGACTTAATGGCTAATGGGACCTCAGGAGTTTGGGAGTTCGAGACTCCGAGAATTTTAGGAGGTTAGGATGTATGCTCCAAAGGGGTTGAAGGTCGGAGCCACGTGGAAGGACTCTGGGACTTCGGAAATTCAGGGAATTTGGGACATTAGGGTTAATTTGGCTGAAGGTCAGGACCCACCTATCCCTACCTCTGCATTTAACGTGCCACCACTTGTAAGTGTGAGCCCTTCAGGAGTTCAAAGATTCAAAACTCTGAAGGTTTGGGGTAGTGTATCAAATAAGTAAAAAGGGTCGAAGTTTGGAACTATGTGGCAGGATTTTGGGGCTTCAAGACTCTGGAGGATATGCACGTAGAAAGGAAAAGGGGCGTTCAGCGTCGAACGTCGAATTCCCTTAAGCCTATGTGTTAAATGAGGATGAAGTTCCACCATTGGATTTGATGGTGGATGGAATTCCACCATAGATGTAGGAGCATTGGGGAACTCCGGGACTTCAGGGAACTTGTGATTGTACGAATGTGACGGACCCAGGTGGGCCCCATGTGTCCCTTGACCAATAACTCTTGAAGAACCTTGAAATATTGTAACTTGAAATCCAGAGCTCGAATTTGACCATGGAAGTAGTCGTTGGAAATATCTTGATGAGTGGAAGAGGACTCGAGATAATTAAGGGAAGTGAAATTTTGATGCCCCATCCTTAAAAAAGGTACTTAAGGGTCAGGTGTGTTACAAAGTGGTATCAGAGCGGGAAATAACACTTGGCTTGCTTGGGCTCACGAAAGAGTCAAGTGATTTTTTTTCTTTATTAGAAAACTTTAAAGGAGAGGGAAACCTTCCCTACCCTACCTAGCTGAACATGATTCAAACACAGGCCTAGATGGGCCAAAGAACAATCCTCCATGTCTATAGGCCTGATTGGAGTAGGTGAGATCATCCCACTTGACCTGTCATAATTGAAAAGAACTTCCTATTGGGGTAACCCCCCCTTGTAAAATAAAAGAAGTCATGAAAGAAGTGGAATGACATGAGAAAACTCAAAATCTCATGGTTTTGCTAAAGCAGTGTAAATCTATATTAGCTAAGGGTAGTTCTATACATGAGAATGCAAGAGGTAAGTAAGTGGAATCCATCTGCACTGCATACATGGCTATAATTCTTGATGCACGAAGATATGTTGAAATGCATATCACAAAGATAGAGCATGCATATATACTTACTATAGTCTGCCATAGAATGTAAAATATGGTGATCATATGGTTAGTGGTAATCTGACTATGGCAGCATAAGTAAAAGGTTGATGATGTTGATTACATAGTGCCTTATGAGGATAAGGTAGAAAGATTAACGAAATGTTGATCCTGAATGAGGTAGAGGAAGTGTTGGGGCACTTCTAGATGACCAGTGGGTCTGGATGACATCCAAAAGTGGATGGTATCCATATAAGGTATGTCTTGGTATTCTCAATTAGTAGTGAAAGGGAATCTAGAAAAGGATTCCCTTGATCGAAATATATGTTGATCAAGACCAGTTAGAAGCTTGATAAGTTATCTTGTTTCCTTGGGAATTGTTGGAATTGCACAGATGGTATTTCTGGGTTGTTGAATAACTTTATACTAGTTGAGGCAAAAATGCTTTATTACTAGTTGTTGTCGTACAGAAAGGGGAACATAGTTATGAATATGTTTGATTAAACTTCCATGAGGATATCATGTGAATGATTGCAATCTCTTAGCAGAGAGAGAAGCTCAGTGATGAGTATCTATATGAGACTTATCATAATAAGGATTGGAAGATCCTTGGGAGAAGGATCTAGAAGTATGATTTGTCCATGTGTTTGAATGACATGGAAAAGGTACAAGCAATGAGCTTGCATGATGAATCTTTGGCTATGTGTGTATATGCTTGAGTGCATGAATTTAATGCATTGTGAGCTTTCTTGATATGAAGACTGATATTAAGACCAAATATATATGAGTGAATGATGTTAAAAGTGCAAGTGATACACATGTATGATGTAAGAGTAAACGAGCAAGGATGTTTTTTTGTCAAGATAAGAGGAAAAATGATTATTCTTTTGGGGATTGCATGAGAATGATTGTGAATAATCATGAGTTGAATGATTTTAAAGTAAATGTGCATGTTTAAATTCCTTATAGAAATATTTGGTACACAGCTAAATCTAACTCAATGTTGAGGCCATCAAAGATAGTGAAGGGTATTCAATAAGGAAGTTGCATGCTGAAGGAATTCCTTGTGGAGGAACTGTGTGAAGACTTTGTCATGAGAACAGAGTCACAACCTTAATGACTGTTGAGAATTAAGTAGTGAGATACAAGCCTATTTATATAAAAATCCTAGATTACATTCTAAAACAAATGTATGAGTTAAAGACTAACAAATGAATGTTGACCATTCTGATAATCGAATGGTAATGTGCAGAATGCACAGGTTCATGATTCATCATGAACAAAAGGTTTGTTGTTGTAGCATGTTGATTTACCAAGAAGTTTGAGGTGAACCTAACCAACACTGCTCAAGGAACAAAGCATAGAGATCACAATAAGAATTATATTGCATAAGCAAATAAGGAAAAAAAGGAGGAACAATTTTCTTACCCTAAGAACTCTGAATTGTTTAATAGAGTTGTAAACCTTAGAAGAGAAGTTATGGGAACAAGTACAGTTGGAAAAATGGAGAATGAATAAATTAGCATATTTAAATGAATGGGCTTGGTTAAGCCGTGATAAGTAAAGGCAGTGAGGCCTTGGAATAACTCATCTAGACTGAAAGTCCCAGGATGTGTAGAAGAAGTTTGAAAAGGGAAGATCCCTTAACTCCTTTCTTGTTGTATATTATGTTTTCTCTAGGATGAGAAACTGGTGTGTTGATGAAAGTAAATGTTTTGAAACCATAATGATGATGGTTGTATGACTGTAGAAACAATTGATAATTCTTGGTGTTGCACTCATGAAAACATTAAGGATAATGTGAAGAAGTGCCTAAAGATATGCTAGGACATGTCCAAAAATGTTTTATCGATTTGAATACTATGATACATACATTTTATTCTACATGATGACTAATGTATTTGTGATATATGTCATGTGTAGAAAAGAAATAGAAACTGTTGGGAAAGACAGTTACCAATGATGGAAAACCTAAAACAGAGGATGAATATGAGAAGGTTGTTGTTGAAATTTGTTGAAGGGGCTTTAAAAGTCCCCATAAAGCACCACCGATGAGGAAATATCAAAGAGGGTGCTAGCAGCCAAAGCATGTATAAAAATGCTCATACCTATGTGGCATAAGGTATGAAGGAATTTGGTAAGAATCTCTTCTGAACATATTTCATTATCTTAAAGATATGCAAATAATTTTTGAGTGGTTGTTGTATGCCATTGCTACCCAAGCGGGGTAAGATTCAGGAAAGAAGAATATGAACCATATAAAGAGGAAGCCTATGCTAGTGAAGGATGAGTTATAATCCTTGTAATAAAATGCATGAGTAAGGAGTACCATGGGTACAATTACCAATATAGGGAGATTGGGAATAAAGGTACTCATAGTTAGCACATTGCATGGAATGCGTTGAGGAAATGCATGTTTGCATAAGAGGGTAGAAAATGGATTTCCCATTAAGGAAGGAGGACCTTCCAATACTCTACTTGGATTGTAGAGGTGTTAAACAAAAGAGAATTTTTGGTGGACATGAGTGTTGACACCCTGGTTATCAATGAAGGAAGAATGCTTAGGTGCATTCGAGAGAAACTTGTAGTTTCATATGTACTGATCTGGGATTGTGACCAACCTGTAGCAGGAAGCATAGTCTTGCTGTAAGAATGAATTAAACCTATGGTGAAGAGGTTGGTTGAGCTCCAACACACCATGGCAAGGTGCTTGTCATAAGTATGGTGAACTTGAACCCAATGTAAGGGTACATTGGGTATGGATGTGGCCATGAATATTGTCACACTGATTAAAGTCAATTGATATTTGAATTACATTTGGACAATTTGGTATGTTGATAGGATGCATACGTAAATAATGATATTTCTTTTGCTTTATACCCTTGAATAGATGAAAATGACTTGGACTGTTAGTATGCATAGTGTTGAAAATATAATGTGCAGGAAAACTAATAATTTGTTTGGCTGAGGCATGTTGAAATTGCAGGAAGAAAAGGGTCATGCATATGGCAATGTTGTAAGCCCATAAGGAAGACCAATTTCCTGCTGAGATAAACTTCTATGGGAAGGAAATTCCCATACTTGTGAATTTGGTTCCTGTGTGGAACGGATCTGAAAAAAAATGTGGAATTTAGAAATGTGTGGGTGATAGATTTGCGAGAAAAAAAATGAATTTGAAATTTATGATAATATCTCATGATTTTTGTATACCTATGATACAGGTGAGACAAAAAATATCTATCTAGGAAGGACAGGTGAAGGTTGTCAAGTTGGAAAGCATGAAAAAGGGATACTATTGATACAGGAAAACTCTGTGGTAAGCCATGATCGCCCTAGGATATGTTGTGTTGTGGAAACACAAGTTGGAGGGATGCCTCGGCTGAGAAATTCTGAGGGATGCCTCAACTATAAGGCTCAATGAAGTATTTAAAACTCTTCCTCTGCGACAAATCCTTAGCAAGGCAAGATGGATCGCCCGAGGGACTGTATAGCAGAGAAGGTGATGCATGAGCCTGGGCCTGTAAGGTAAGTGACCGCAAGGAAGAGGAGACTCTGATAATTCTTATAAACTATTGATTGGTATCATGCACACAATGAGTATGTCAAGGAAAAAAAAATAAGCCAAGATAACAAGGCATCCATGTGAATTAAAATCCACAAACTGCACCGATAAGTGTTGTGCTAGATTATGAAATTTTTCCTCTTGAATTTTGCACAACAATAGAATGTTTTCACATGAAATTGTGATTAATATGCTTGTTGTCCAAGATTATTGAAGGCAGGTCATGAAGGCCAAGGGTCTGGAAAAGACCTGACGAAGAAAGAGGATTAAGATTTATTAAAAAGTTGAATGACAAAGGCATGACAGGTGTTACTGAGAAACAACACCGAGGACGGTATTCCTTTTTAAGGGGGAGGGGATTGTAACACCCTTGTTTCCCCCAACTTCTAATTAATCATTTATTTATGATCACCATGCTATGGCATGGGAAAAATGTAAATGTATTATGGTTTAAATTGCCAATAAATGATTGTGGGGGTGAAGCCTTGAAGTATTGGCCTTGATATCACTAGAGCAAAGAGTGAGTAAACTATGGAGAGGGTTCATTATGTCAAAATGACCAAAATTCTCCATGTTGAAATAATAAGCCTCATTCGAATTCCAAGGAAGAATCAGTTAATGAAAGAAGGACCAGTGGTTGAACATTCATCTACCCCCATGAACGCAAGCATGGAGGGTCTCGCTAAGGAGACAGAAAATTGTAAGCTCGAAGTACCACAGAGTGCAGTTTTCCTGTAGGCCCAGGCTGACCCGAGTTTCTTCTGACAGAAGGAACAGGCCAAGTCCAGAACCTTCATGGGGAGGGAAAAGGCGTGCAAGAATACACATGAAGGAAAACAATATGGATACCAATCTCATAGGGGGCATGTGAACCGAATATGCAAAGATAAAGAGGAAGAGTGTGTGAGGCTCTCCAGCTAAGAAGAAGAACTGGAAGATTAAGCTATTATGGTTACTGGAGAGAAGAGGAGAAAGGATCTCTATGAATTTGTAGAATATAGGACTTGAGCGAAAGGTCATGATCTTGATGTTGATGGAGCATCTGATAAACCGCGTAGAGGTTGTGATAGAGAAAGAACCTTTGGGAAACTACAAAATTTCCCTAGTGATATCATGGCTTGGCACAGGGGTGGCCAGAGCACTAAGAATGAATGCCTCTGAACCTACGGTTGGGTGGAAAGGCGAACACCCATAGTCAGTTGGTTGCTGATTGACTGTAGATAAGTAATTCATATACCCTGTGTACTAGAATTGAAATGATGGTTGTATATATGCGTCTATAACTAAAGTTTGTTGTGTTTGATTAATATTAGAAAGGCTAATTGTTCTATGGTGAATCCTTGCATTTGACTTATTTATGATTGCCCCTAATTAGCAGCAGGAGAACCTTTAAACGTAGTTCTTTGAACAAGATAAGGAATAAGTTTGCGATTTTTGTGATGGTTGGATAATCCTTAAGGGAATTTTCCTGAGGACCAATCTTGTAATGTAAGAGTCGGGGCATATTTCGTTGGGAGGGTTTAGCCTATCGACCCCTCGAATTATCCTCGCAGGTTACTAAATTCAAGCTCTGTGGAGGGAGGGCATTTCCTTTCAAACCATTCATCCAATATACCACAGGCTCAGACCAACGGCCTTAACTAAATCCTGGCTAAAATCTATGAGAGTAGCCTTTGGAGCTCGACAAAGTTCCACATGACCAGGACCTTGGAACCCTTCACTACGTTTGAAAAGATCTAAGCTATTTTTTTGGCTCCAAGAGTTCAGAGCTCCGGGATGATGTGGCTTTACAACCTTCGAAACTAACAGAAGGTAACCTGTTGTTACGATTACCAGTGTGGTTGACCAACATTTGGCGGTTCCCTTAACCTTGACTGTGGTATTTGTCCCATCGTTAAACCTTGATTCACTACTCAGACGTGAAGTAACATGAACCATATATCTGAGGGTATTCGGGATCTCCCCTGACAATTGGATCCACATCGAGGTCATTCTGGCATTGACCACTTTGGGAGAACAAAGGTGTTATAACACCAAAACCCTTGAATGTCAGATTTGTGAAGTAATGTGGGTCGTCGATCTAAGGATCCCTCGGGACCCCTCTCAATCATATGATCATGGGGACATGTGCATTACATCAAGAGTACGTGGGGGTTGATGCATCAAGCAACGGTAATGCCATGTGTGGTGGCCTTATGACATAGTAAAGAGGTATCTGTAACCTAAGGCAGGTGCCAGGCATCTTGCCAACGTATTTTGGGTTGATAGGTGTCCCTCTAGGAGTGGTCGAACACTGGAACCTAGGGACATTTGAGCTAGAGTTGTGAGTCATTGATCTGGGGATTTCATTGAGAACCCCTCCCAACCTTCTGATAAACTAGTGGAAGTATTCTTGTATAGTACTTCGGCGAAGTCCTAGTCCGGGAGAATGAGAGTGATAAGAAGGTGAAACCCCCAAACATCAAACTCATGAAGTGACAAGAACCATAGATCTAAGGATCTTCGAGATCTTTCCTGACCATTGGATCCATGTCATGGTCAGTCTGGCGAAGTCCTACTCCAGGAGAACGACAGTGATAAGCGAGTGAAACCCTCGAATGTCGAAGTTGTGAAGTGACGAGGACCGTTGATCTGAGCATTGGGGTACTCCATGACTTTGGGGAACTTGGGATGGTATGAATGTGATGGAACCATGTGGGCACCATGTGGCCCTTGACCAATAACGCCTGAAGAACCTTCAAAGACCATAACTTGCAATCCAAAGCTCGGATTTAAGCATGGAAGCAGTCGTTGGAAATATCTTGATGAGTGGAAGAGGAATCGATATGATTAAGGGATGTGAAATTTTGATGCCCCATCCTTAAAAAGAGTACTTAAGGTTCGGGTGTGTTACACCTTGTCTTTGCTTTAGCAGATTGATAGTGTTCATAAAAAGGCAGGGTACAATAGACAATGTATAGTACTATGAGAGAAGAATATTTACCATTTCAAGCATGTTTGAGTGTTGGCCAATGGAAGAAGAAGAATACTAGAATCATTGGTCGATGTAGCAGAATTGTATTCAGATCTAAGAGGCCGCATTTCCCAAATGGAGTTGGGAATTTTGAACTACAATGACCAAATACAAGTAGGTTTCTGTTGCAAGTGAAATTTAGCAAATGAAATATAAAAAATATGGGAAAAATTAATGAAAGTAACATAAAAAGAAACACACACCAACGTTAAAGTAGAGTAGTGTCATTTCCACACTTGTCAATTTGTCACAAAATGTTTACTACAAAACGTATATTGATATTGTATTGGTTTTACAAGAGGAAGGTGGTCTAACAACATGAAGAATAGCCATACGAATTGTTTGAACAAAAACCTTAGCCCATAGGGTTTTATTGACATTCATAAAAGAGAATGGAAGCTCCACACATATAACTTGGATATGGTTTGATATTTTTTTTTGAAAGTTAATCGTTATTTTTTAAAGCATTTAGGAAGTAAATGAAACTTACTTGGAAACAGTAACTAGGAATACTTGCAAACAATAAACAATAAGTAGCAATGAAACTTATTGATGAATGATGAATTGCACATGCAAAGTTTCAACCTTGTAGAAACAACAACACCCAACCAAGGAACCAGTGAATACTTGCAAACAGTAATCAGTAAGTAGGAATAAAATTTACTAATGAATGATGAATTGCATATGCATGATTTTAACCTTGAAAAAACAACAACAACCAACCAAGGAACCAGTGAACCAGTGATGAATGAACCAATGATGAATCTATGTGTAGTTTGTTGTTTGTATGATAGTCCTGGAACTCAATTGCATTGCAAATATATAAGGAGAAATATGAAATTTACAATGTTAAAGCATTGATGATGGTGATGGTGGTGGGCCCCCAATATTGTCAAAATTCACCACATAGAGAGATCGTGCGACTTAACGACTTACCCTTCATAGATTCTTTGACTTACCTCTCAGATCCATTTCACAACTGAATTTAATGATATCAATAAATAAATCATCCAACTAACTAACTTACCCTTCAGAAATTGTTTGACTTACCTCGCAAATCTGTTTAGCATCCAAATTTAATGATATCAATAAATAAATGCATTATGAGTTTCTATAAACTTAGGTTATAGAATATTTGGAAAAATGTATTATGTCAGGTTCTATTTATTGACCTCAAAAAGAGCGTCAATGAAGATTTAATAGCTTGAAAACTTAGACTATGTAAACATTCAATGAAGATATATTGTTGATTAATTGGGTTGGTTGTCATTGATGTCAACCCTTGAAGAAAGTTTGGTGGTGAATTCCGGTAGCACAAAGGTTTGGGTAATGGACCCAAGTTTGTTTGATGGATAATGGTATGAGTTTTGATATATTTTCAGGTAAAACTATTCTAGATGGATAGTGCATGTCATGCCATTTTTGGTGGTATGTGGAATGTCACATAACTCCTCACGGTTAGAGAGTTATGGCCATGTGAAGTTGGAGAACCCTCATGAGTCATCTAGAAGCCCCAAAAGGTCAAAGTAGTCAAAGTGTTTGCAAAAGAAATTATTTAAATAATAAAGTTAATGGAGAACTCCCTAAAATAAGGAAAGTGGGATGCTAAATGAAAGTATAAATAAGAGGCAAGGCTCTCTCATTTAATCACACTTGAACCTATTGAATATCATTGAATATATATTTTGTGAAAGGTTATTTGGGAAGGTATTACTGATAGAGAAAAGTGTGGCAGAAAAAGTGCAACAGAAAAATCGCGGCAGAAAACGTGCGGCAGAAAAAGTGAGGCAGAAAAATCACGGCAGAAAAAGTGCGACAGAAAAATCATGGCGGAAAAATCGCGGCAAAAAAATCGTGGCAGCAACATGGTTGGGGTCTATTTATGAGAGATATGGCACATCTTGTTTGAGGTATGTTTTGTGATCTAGGGTTTATCTCTTGAGATGGTATTGGATGTTCAATATTGTTTCATATATCAGATTCATTGAGGGATACAGTTGGTATTTTGTTGTTGGTATTTGGCATATGGGTATTGGTCTTTTGGTTGTGATGTGTTGTTGAAGTTGTTGGCTACATAACAGTGAGGTTGTGGCACATGGTTTGATGTAAGGGTTTATGGTATTTGGTTTATGGATAGAGTGATGAATTGTTAGATAACTTTTGATGGTTATATCAGTGTATGTCTTTGGTATATGGTTGAGGTACATGTTGGGTACATGGTTGAGACAAGTAGTTGATGAGTTGGCACATACATGAGGTGTATAGTTGATGATGTTGGTACATCTTGATGAGTCATAGTTGATGTACAGTTGATGCATGGTACATGTTGGTTCAGGTTATTGGTACAGGTTGTTTGGTGCAGGTTGATTGGTACAAGTTGTTATAGGTTATTGGTACAGGTTAACAATGACAGGTTGACAGTGGCAGTGGTTGATTCAGTGACAGTGACAGGTTGTCTACATTTGGCATTTATATTTCAGGGTGGTTGGACGGGGCAAGGACAAGTGTTTGTAGCCACCTTCTAGTTGTAGTTGGAGAACATAGGGGGTTGTAGCCTCCTTCTGGTTGTAGCCAGAGAATTGGGGAGTTGGAGTTTCCTTTAGGTTGTAGCCTGAGAAGCTAAGGGGTTGGAGCCTCCTTCCAGTTGTAGCTGGAAAACAAAAGAATTTGGTGTTTCCAATGAATGTAACTCTTAAATACATATAAGAAAAATCATTATGTGGTTTTCTCCTGCTTTGGGTTTCCATGTAAAACACTAGTGTACTGTGTATGTGTGTGATTGCTCATTTGTTCATTGTTTATTTACTCTGCAACTTTTGGATGATAATGCTACATTGATATAACACTTGCATTATGTGGCTGAAAACAATTTGATTGCTCTATTACTGATTCACCCCCCTTCTTAGTAATCCAAAATATAATCGGCTCCAAACTTAGGATATGTAAACATTGACAAAAAGAGCTTTGCAATAAGAGGTCCAACCTACTAACCAATAGAATGTTTAATAAAAACAATTAAAATACCATAAAAAATAACTATTTTACTTTTCCTATGTACAACTTTGAGGAACGGAGAAAATATGTCCAGTCAAAGACAAAGTAATTGAAGGTCAACCAAAATAAAATGATTGTGTGTCAGGGATTAATAATGGAAAGTAATAAACCTTTGAAGACCAAAATCTTTTCTTATGACATACAATGAAATAAATATAATTAAGAAAAGCAATAAATTATCCTTTGGAGATGTATATATAAATTTAGTAATTCACGTAGAAATTGTTGTTCATGAG
Source organism: Picea engelmannii (assembly GCA_009831015.1). Taxonomy (NCBI): domain Eukaryota; kingdom Viridiplantae; phylum Streptophyta; class Pinopsida; order Pinales; family Pinaceae; genus Picea; species Picea engelmannii. The sequence goes on from ML791040.1 coordinate 412,261, forward strand.
ATTGATTCTAGGCTCGAAGAATAATGTCAAGCATCAAAGATTTAAATGAAATGTTTTATAAGTGCTTTCTTCTACCTTTAGTTTTCTGAGAAATAATCTTTAAGTGAAACTTATAATAAGACAGTACAAAGGTTGTATCTCGTTATCTGAGTCGTAATTTTAATTTCAAATGATGTAGAAATGATTGAAAAAACTGTTAAAACAAAGCAAGGTACAAATTATAGATAAGTCTCACCTTATTTGCAGTAGAAGAAAAATCCTCGACTCGCTTTGTGGGTCTTTAATATCTCTTTATTTCCTCTCTAATTTGATCGCTGAGTTAGAGCCTCCAACTTTCACGAATGGTCTGAATTTGTTTGCTATATAGGTTGACAGTGGCAGTGGTTGATTCGGTGACAGTGACAGGTTGTCTACATTTGGTATTTATATTTCAGGGCGGTTGGATGGGGCAAGGACAAGTGGTTGTAGCCACCTTCCGGTTGTAGCTGGAGAACATAGGGGGTTGTAGCCTCCTTCTGGTTGTAGCCAGAGAATTGGGGAGTTGGAGATTCCTTCAGGTTGTAGCCTGAGAAGCTAGGGGGTTGGAGCCTCCTTCCAGTTGCAGCTAGAAAACAAAGGAAGTTGGTGCTTCCAATGAATGTAAATCTTAAAGACATATAAGAAAAAGTATTATGTGGTTTTCTCCTGCTTTGGGTTTCCAGGTAAAACACTGGTGTACTATGTATGTGTGTGATTGCTCATTTGTTCATTGTTTATTTACTCTGCAACTATTGGATGATAATGCTACATTGATATAACACTTGCATTCTATGGTTGAAAAGGATTGGATTGCTCTATTACCGATTCACCCCCCCCCCCCCCCCCCCCTCTCAGTAATCCAACATATAATCGGCTCCAAACTTAGGATATGTAGACATTGACAAAAAGAGCTTTGCAATAAGAGGTCCAACCTATTAACCAATATAATGTTTAATAAAAACAATTAAAATACCATAAAAAATAACTATTTTACTTTTCCTATGTACAACTTTGAGGAACAGAGAAAATATGTCCAGTCAAAGACAAAGTAATTGAAGGTCAACCAAAATAAAATGACTGTGTGTCGGAGATTAATAAAGGAAAGTAATAGACCTTTGAACACCAAAATATTTTCTTATGACATAAAATGAAATAAATATAATTAAGAAAAGCAATAAATTATCCTTTGGAGATGTATATATCAATTTAGTAATTCACGTAGAAATTGTTGTTCATGAGATTGATTCTAGGCTCGAAGAATAATGTCAAGCATCAAAGATTTAAATGAAATGTTTTATAATTGCTTTCTTCTACCTTCAGTTTTCTTAGAAATAATCTTTAAGTGAAATTTATGATAAGACAGTACAAAGGTTGTATATCGTTATCTGAGTCATAATTTTAATTTCAAATGATGTAGAAATGATTGAAAAAATTGTTAAAACAAAGCAAGGTATCAATTATAGATAAGTCTCACCTTATTTGCAGTAGAAGAAAAATCCTCGACTCATTTTTTGGGTCTTTAATATCTCTTTATTTCCCCTCTAATTTGATCTTTGAGTTAGAGCCTCCAACTTTCATGAATGGTCCGAGTTTGTTTGATATACCTACCATGAGGAGGGTCATATTGAGAGAGATATCAATGAATTTCTCTTCTAACCTCGTAAATCTCTCATTCGTTGGATCTCAAGGGTTGTTGTGAATAGACTCATCCACCATGGCTAGGGTTCTGCGACTTTCTTCTTAAGCCAATTCCTGGATCCTGCAACTTTCCACAAATATCCCAGAGAAAATTGCTTTGATACCATTATGATCTATAAATTTATGTGGTTATCCAACTAAAATAGTTGGTCACAACAGATCTTAAACTATTTCAAAATATTATATTTTTATAGTTTATTTCCTTAGATCCCATATTAGTTAATTATTGTCTTTTATTGAATTTATGAAATAGCTGAATTACAAAAATGAAATAAATGAGAAAAAGAACACACCATCCATGCACAAATGAACATAGGATATATCCTTGGAAACACAATATGGGATAAAACCCAACTAGAAGGTGAGGTCTATGCTCTGTGCTCTTTTATTCAATGATGGAAATGGAAATACAAAGAAAGAGGCACTCACTATGGAGTTGTCTTTGACATTGTGTCCTATATGAATACTAGGGAATATTTCCATCCTATGGTATGCTCTCAAAATTCCACTCCTAGCTTCTCTGCTCAACTATGGAACAAGTGCAATGCTAAAGAATGGAACCCTTTCTCCTCCTAGCGGCCCAGTATTTAACATAGCTCGATAGCCATCTAGGGTTAGGATTTTGAATTCCTCAACCCTCAATTAGTGATAAGGTTTGGACCTTCTAGAATATAATTGAAAGTCCACATGTGGATAGCCCCATATGTTTGAGTAATGGGAGATGACGTGGCATATACTCATACCATGCTCATCAACAAGGAAGGACAACTTGCAGGAAGCATAATGTTTGCATATGAGATCTGATAGAGGAAATGTTTGCACCGTTGGAAAGGTCTCGATGTGTAGATCAACGTCAAGGGTGTGTGTTCAAGTTTTGAACATTCTAACCAAAAATAGATTGTTTAATTCCTCAAAATTTCTCTAAAAGGTTCCAAACCCAATTTTCCAAATTGGGACCTACCACTAAAATGACCTTGGAAGTCGATTCCTCTGATTTTTTCCACCCAAAAAGTACCAAGATAGATGAAAAATTATATGATGAGCCAACTTGAATCAATTCCCCTAGTTATTTTTTGTTTTTGGTAATTTTTTGTATCTTAGCATTGTTGGCACCCAATCGGAACACCTGGGGTTCAACATGAATTCACCAACAAAAACCCACAGATATCGGCCATTTTGGCATCACCGAAAAACAGGTGAAGTCTCACTTGAGGTATCTATGGGAACTGCAAAAACTATGTTTCCACGGTGATAAAGGGATGGGAGGCAGTCCTCATAACCATTATACTTGGCATTAGTTCATTATACCTTATATCATGTGCACAAAGCCATAACAACATGTAACATATTAAGAATAACAAACATATATTATATGCGCACGATAAACAGAACAACAAACACATCATGACATAGAGACACCATGTTTAACGTGGTTCACCCAATATGGGCTACGTCCACAACGGTCGGCTTCTTATTATATTATTTAGAATCACCCATTATAAAATATGTACATTGCGCTCATACATTATGCCCTTTCCATTCTCCTAGCTCGTTATTTATATCTTTCACTCTTCACTCTTTCATTCTCGCATACATTGCATCACATACATTCACTACTTACTTATTTTCTATCTCATATTTTCTCACTCTCCCACTCCTCTCTATCCCAAAACCCTTACATATTTATACAATTACAATAGGGCTTAGCCCTTATCAATGGACCCAAAATGCCTAACGGCTTCCAACGGTCTTCCTCCTTTTATGCACACTAGTCCCAAAAGTGCGCCAACTGTCTTTTCTTATTTTGCATGTGTTGCATAGTTCCCAAAACTGGTACCAAAATACTATCCCAACAAACCCCCAACACTCACATGTGGCTCGTCCCGAGCCACTCTTGCCTTATACTTCTCTTCCTTCCATGTCACAACGATCTTCTCAAAAGTTTCATTTGTGGTTGCAACCTTGTCCTTTGCTTTTGCTTCTTGCATCAAAATCCCCTCTACTATCTATGGGGTAATGGGGGTCTTCAGTTTCTCTGCAATGTCTTGTATTGCTTTCTTCATTATGACTTGTGCAATTGCAATCTCTTCTGTCACCTGAATGGCCTCCTCATGTAGTGGCTCAAGATTTTGTATGAGAGTATGTTGTTCATCTCTTATCTGGTTGATATCGAGGTACAGTTGCTTGTTCTCAACTATTGCAATCATTCATTCTGTTGGTGTCAGAGTGCTCATTATTTCTTTGAAATTTTGTGCCTTTTCCTACGCAGTTTGTAACCTATGTTATAATTCTTGTAGCTCTACATTCTCCAACAATTGAGTCCACACTTGTGTACTCTCTTCATACAGCTTTGTGCATTCCTCATCCAAGCTCCTAATTCTCTACATAGTCCTCATGGTTTTCTTCTTTCATTGCTCCCTTTCCTCTGGTGGGGTACTTGGCGTTGTGCGAGATTCCAAATCTACTATCTTTACGCAAAATTACTGAATGGATTCGCTTATCTTTGTCACTTGCTCTCCCAAAGAAGTATCTACTTCCATTGGTACCTTTGGAAAGTTGTTGTATAGCTCTTGTATTGCCTGTTGCATTCTTGTTGTCTTTTGCACGACCTCATCCCATTCCAGCATGACTTTACTATACTCTACTTGTAGTGCATTATTCTCTGCATTTACTTTGGCCAACTCCATAGATGTTGATTTTGCACGCAACTGGATCACCTATGTAACACTTGTCTACAAATTGTGTAACACGTTCACCAGTAATTGTGACAACACTACGTCAATATGACATAATGTTTGGTGAATGCTCCTGCATTTTTGTCATGGGGAACTCTATGGCCCCTACGGATATCTTCTTGATCTGATTCTCTCTTGATGTTGATGGTGGTTGTGATGTTTTTTTGTCTTTGTTGTGCTCTTTGTCTATTCTTTTTTTGTCGTTTGGGATAGCACTATCTTGGTTGATTCCAAAATTTGGCACAGTGTAGCTATCTGTGCTTGCACATTCATGTGCATTTCCTCATGTTTCTATGCAGCTCATAGAAATGCTTATTCAGTTACTTCTTTGACCTGATCCCCAATATTCTCCAATTCATCCTCAGTCAAGGCTTGGATCACTACCTCCTTTGAGGCTTTCCTCTTCTTATGTTTATGCATTGAGCGCTCCTTGGGATGCTCTTTTCTCTTCTCTCCAGTGTGTGGTGTCGTTTTATGAGTGTCTCTTGCACTATTCCCTTGTTCTTCATGTTTCTATTCTTCTTCTTGATCCTTCTCTAGTTGTCATGTCTCCTTCTGTGTTATTTATGTCACTGGGGTTTTCCACTCTACTTCCCAGTCATTGACAATCTGGCTGACATAATATTCTATCATTTTGTAGCTAGTTGGCAACCATTGTTGATCTGGATCCCTCTTTGCTTGAATGTACATGTGGTGTAGCCCTACCTTGAATCGCGTGATTTATTTGTATGCTTCAACTATCAGAGGTAGAATGCACAGTGTGTCCTCAATGCATTTTCATATTGTCTCCTGATAGATGTAGAAGGTGATGTTGTTATCCAATTTTCTATTCTTGTGTGCGGTATGCCACAAACAAACATATCTTGCTGCCAAAAATGGTTGTTGCATACCTTCCAAGAACTAGGTTTCTTTCATCTCCCTCCAAGCAACTAATGCAATTAAAATAAATAACCAAGCATGATGAAACGTTATTCCTTTATCATGTGATTCCCTACAGTCGGTTAAGAACTGGTTCACCAAAAATGTCGCCCAGTTCATCTACACTCCTAGTATGCAATTCTTTGTTGTTTCTATTACTCATGTTGGCACATGATCTCTACGACACTTTCTTAGTAACTTGAAAGTCAACACCTACATCACAAACCTGGCAGAATCATCATTGATGCTCACTATGTCTAATCCACGCACTCCTCTATGTGTGCCATATTTTTCCTTCATCCTTTTTATTCATGCTTTCTCATGAGTTTTATTAGTGAAAAGAGGTAGTGGGTCTTCCCCTACCTATAGAAATCATATAATCCACGCAATAAGTTGGGCGTTGATCGACATTGCCCTATCTAACCATAGGAACCCTCCATGGATGCAACTCAACAATAATTTGATGCAGATGTTGATTTCTATACTTCTACCAAAATGTGGGATCTCCAACAAGTTCAGTATCCATGTTCATTGCAATCATGTTGCCCACTCCTACGGCTCGACATTGAGTACGAGTGAATCTGGTCTAAGTGATGTGCGTGGATAATTTTGTGGCACTAACTCTAGAAAATTATTTAGATCTGCAAGGTCATGGTCTAAAAACTTTAGGCTTCCTATTGCGCCCAACATATCTCCCACAGTAGTGACCCTAGGTGGAATCATCGGTGTAACCAGGTCGTACTTCGGCTCCTCGGGCAGTCTAACTTGCTTTGTTGTTGGCTTCCTGGGTGGCACATAATCTTTGGGAAATTTGATTGGATATGCTACCTCTACTCTCACAGTTTCTTCCTATATCGGTGTTGATGCCTTCTTACTACGTGTTTTCTTAGTCTGCGATGTGGATCCTCCCGATTTTGGTGACACCATATCTCTTTGTACTTTGGCTCTGTCTGCAACTCACTCTGCTCTTCAATGGCTCTTTGTTCTCTCCAAATGTTCATGCAACAATAACCATTTCTCGTCACCCCTTGTCTTCTTTTATAGGTTGTTTCCATCCATTGTCTTCCTCTTCGCGCCAAAATTATCAATCCCATCTGATTTTATTCCCATTCAATTATCATCCATATACTGCATTAATTTTGTGTTTTTTGGTAGATCATGGTCTAGATTTGCTAGCCTATCAAAATCCCATCATTGTTTTTCATTTATGACTACACGTTCTCACTGTCTCACCATTATGTTTTCTCTTTAATGATTTTCCTCTCCTCTGCGTAGGTCTTTATCGTGGCTCTTCAATTCTCCTTTCTACGCATAATTCAATTCTCATTGTTGTCCATGACATTTTCTTGTTCATCTATTTTTTTGCTAATTTGACCCTTTGAACAATGTCTAATTCAGAACTTCACTTCTCTTGTCTCTTCAATTTTTTATTGTGGCTTTCCTCAAGCTCTTTTATTTCTTTTTTTTTCTTTTTCTTTTCTTTTTTAAAATATAAATACTATGGTACACGTACAGTTTCAGCCAACTATCGTTGACCAATCCTTTTATGATTTCCACATTCAACTTTTCCAACTAAAAAACACCTATCTTTGTCATAGATATGATGACATACAGACCCAACCAATGCATTTGGAACCTTCCAAAGTGTCGCAATTTTTTTTTGTCTTAGAGAAAAACTAAGTCTCATATCTGGAACTTCTTATGTTTAATATGCCCGTCATGCCATGCTTTTTCACATGATTTCTTAACTTGTTGATGAAATCTTGCAACAAATAGGTCTTCCTTTAGTTCTACTATCTCTGACAGACTTTTCTCTACTATGCTAGAATCAGTGAGCTCTGTTAGCGTGGTAATGCACAGACTCGACACAATAAATTCCATGGGAATAATTGCTTCCTGGCCATATACTAATTAGAATGGTGTATATCTTGTCAACTTCTTAGATTTATTATGATATGTCCATAGTACTGCAGGAATCCTTAGGTCCCAATCATATTGATTCACATTACATATATTTGTTAGTGCATGCTCTAGCATCTTGTTAAATGCGTCCACTGTTATGTTCACCTGAGGATGATAAGGTGTGCTTTTTTGGTCATAAATTTGAAATTCTTCTATCAAAGCAGTGATCAAAAAGTGTGTTCCCTAATCACTCATAAGGATTCTCGGACATCCAAACCTCGTAACAACATTCTCAAATAGAAATCGTACAGTAGTCTTTGAGCTGCAATATCTAATAGGTTATGCTTCAACTCATCGGGTCAAATAATTTGTCACAGTGATTATATATCTTGTTCCTCACCTTTTTTTTGGTGGGTTGATCGGCTCAATGAAATCAATTTCCCATTTGTCAAAATCTTGCAACGTAACTTGCGGTATTAAATGTGTCTCGTCTCTTCTGAATGGCTTCCCAACTCATTGATAGACATCACAAGTCTGACAAAACTCCTTAACTTCCTTATGAACAGTGGGCCACCAAAGTCCTGTGCACAAAATATTTTGAGGCATCACTTTTTCTGCACAGTAGCCTCATGCAACTCCTTCATGCGCCTCTGATAGTATCATGGGCCTCTCGTGCTCCAATACACATCGTCAAAGAATACCATCTGCACCTAATTTATACAAATTTATCGCTATAAGCTAATAATCTATTTCCTTTACTACTAATTGTTACTTATGTGCAGTTGTAAAGTCGGGTGGGGCTACTCTTGTGCTCAAGAACTAGACAATATCTGCAAAGTAATCATCAACCATATGTACTGCGAACAAGTGTGCATCTGGTAGGTTGTCATCAAAATTTCCTGCATCTTCCCCTCTTAATATGCGCGACAAATGATCAGGTCTTGTGTTTAATTTTTCTGACTTCACAATCACTTCAAAATCGTACTCCTGAAATAATAACATCCATCTGCATATCATCCCCCCCAACACTAGATTATTGACTAAGTAATCTCAGCGCAAAATGATCTGTGTACATCTTAAAATGTGATCCTAGCAGATATTGCCTAAACTTTTGTAGTGCATATACCATTGTCAGTCCTTCACATTCTATAGTAGTGTAGTTTTGTTCAGTAGTCGACAAATTTCCTTTGGCAAATGCAATGGGATGATCCAAACCTCCTTCCCCTAGTTGAGCTATAATTGTGCCTAACACTATAGATGATGCATCTATGTGGACATGGAATTCCTTTTTCGATTATGGAAATACTAAAGTTAGCGCGGTAACCAGTTTCTACTTCAAAGTATCCAAACTTTGTTGACATTCCTCGTTCCATTGAAACTTGACCTCCTTCTTCAGCAACTTTTCCAGCGGGGTTTTGATCTGTGTGTATCCCGTAATAAACTTCGTTTAGTACCCTGTGTGACCTAATGTTGATTGCAATGAAGTGGGCGGTGAAAAATCAACAATAACATCAATCTTCGCAGGATCAACCAAAATTCCTTGTTTACATACTACATGACACAACAGGATACCAAATGGTGCACAGAAAATACACTTCTTCAAGTTCAAGGAAATATGGAACTATGTACATCTATCCAACATTAAGTGCAGAATTTCAATATGGTCCTTCAATACACTGAAAATTGTCCAATCATCCAAGTATACTTCTAGAAAATTATGAATAATTCTTTAAAAGTTGTGACAACAACTCGAGAAAATATTGTTGGTGCATTTTTCAATCCAAAAGGCATGATTGTATACTGATAACATCCCCATTCTATTGCAAATGTTGTCTTGTGCCTATCCTCCTACGTAATCTTAATCTAGTGATACCCAGAGAATCCATCAGTAAATGACTAGGCTTTATGTCCTACATTCTCCAAAACTTCATCTATAAACCGAGTAGGAAATGGTTCATGTAACCAAGCATCATTCAATTTTCACAAGTCCATGCAAATTCTGATTCCACTCGTTTTCTTGTCCTGAATCACCATCAAGATGATCCATTCTGGCTCTACGACTGGTTCAATAATCCCAACTTCCAGCATCCTATCTATTTTTTCTTTCACTATCTGCTTATATACTAGGTTCAATCGGTACAGTCTCTGCTTAACTGGATTGGCATTCAGATTCAAAGGGATCCTCATCTCTCCAAGCTCCCCAACAATCCCTTTCATTTCTAAAAATGTAGTTGATAAAAGGTCTTGGTATTCACGAAGTAAATCACCAATTTTCTCAACAATTTCTTCATACCAGTAATATCATTTTTTTGCGAACTTGGGATTATCCTTCATACCAATATCCATCTTGCACATTCTCAGAGGCTTTGCATACTTGGAAGATTCAAGCTTAGGACCCTCTACTATGAACTCTCCTTCGGTTTCTGGTATTTTCAAAATCTTGAGGTCTTCATCCTCCTGGTCTTCTCCAGCAATGTTATAGCATTCCAAAATGTCTTGAATAGTCACAATATATATGGACGCACTATATAAGGGTGCTTGTATCATCATGTTGATTCTCTATTCTATCCTTATGCGTAGCCCACCATCTTGTAGGAGTCGCTTTCAGCGCAATATCTAAAGCTAGCAATCTATGTTGATCTGGTATCTACAATTCAAATTGTTTTACAAAGATATCTACATCTATTAGTCCATCATACTTCGGGGGATCGCATACCTCAGCTCCAATCCAGTGTAATGAACGGGTAATATGAGCACATCTCCTTGTAGATACTGCATGTAATATTTGTTTCCAATGTTCTAGGGCTTCTTCTAAATCCGACGTGCAAGAAATGCTACTTCGCCAACTAAGTACACCCTCAGCAGTAGGATTAATATAGTCATCCATCTGTACGGTTACATTGTAAAGGTTATCGATTTATTTTCCCCTTGTCGGTTCCACATATCACCTTCCTTCTGTGGGATTCAATGGCACGGTAACTCTCAATTTTTCTACTTCAAATATCATTTGTCTCTTTGATCCGGATTATTTTCGGCACGAAATGAGAGTGGAGATATAATAAGGAAATGCACAGAGATATCGAGGATATTCAATAATATAACAGAAATGTATCAGAGATGCAACCATAAACACA
>ML791040.1:425070-440982 GCA_009831015.1 Picea engelmannii
CATGTGGGCCCCGTTTGGGTAAGTTGGTGCATCAACTTCCCGGGGTCGTAACTTTTGCATACGATCTCCGTTTTAGGCGTGTGATAGCTCATTGGAAAGGTATCGTCGAGGAGATTCATTTTGGGGGCTCAATTATGCCTTCATATATCATTGAGAACCTCGATCTTGAAAAAACTTCATTTAGGCCCTCAAAATGGCCCCGGAAGTGAAAACCTGCTAAAAATAGTAAATTGCCAAAATGGCCAGAAAACTGTTTTGAGCCATTTGGAAAAGGTGGGTGGCCCCCGATATCCACCTGGATCACTCTTTTTCATATTAATAATGGTCTGGTTATTGAAATCCCATTCAATTCCAAGCAACATTGAATAAGTTTTACTACCATCCACTATCTCAATCACTTCAAAATTTGTTGTGTTGCACACTCCATCGATGTTAACATTCACCCCTGTCAATAATCCAATCAGAACAACCATGTGCTTAGCCTCAACTAAATAGGTGACCAAGTCAACTTTGGTTTTCCCATCATTTCCCATGTTTGCTTTGGAATGACATTCACATCAGATACCAGATCCAAGATGTTATTATCCATATCATAGTCTCATATGTACGCATTAAGTAGGAATTCCCTATTCATCCTTTTCTTGCATTGTACCCGATTAACTACTCGATGTGCACCAGGTGTTTCTTTATCTTGTGTGCATTGCTTGATCATCCTACGCAGGGCGTTCAATGCATTTTTATCCTTCATTAGTTTTAAACAACTCTTTAATAAACTTTTCATAGTACTTACTTTCTCAACTTTCCTCTCTGTCATCAAGTGGTCATAGGTTGGAGGCATGTCATACACAGGTTGTGAAGTCGATGCTACAAATTTTGTTTCTAGCAATTCCTTCCTTGCTTTCTTATATGACTCTCTTTATTTCTGAGGATCAAACATCGGAGGAGGTTCTGCTACTTTTCTGACCCACTAGTCTTTATGAATTCCTTATTATGTCACATCAACTCCTGTTCTTTCTCCTTCGCGCTTAACTACTACTACTCTTGGTTGATCGTTGCACTCTTCTGCTACTATAATCTAAACATTCTAGTTCCTCTTTTCCTGCCACTTTGTGATCAGTCGAGGATAGTCTTTAGTCACATGATCCAATTGTCTATAGTATGTGCACGTCATACAAGGATTCAGACAATCTCGTGCCAAATTTCCAGGCTAGTTATAGTGATAACATATAATCGGTCCTCTTCCTCTGCCAAATCCTCCTCTTCCCCGACCTCTGAATCCTCCTCTTCCTCCTTTATTTTATCCCCTCGAAGTATTATATTGCGGTACTCCTCCTTTCGATCCTTCTTCTCCTTGAACTCTGTATGCATTCATGGTGCATTCTCTCATTAGGTCGAGTGCATGACATTCCTTTTCGTCATGTTCGACTGACTTACAAAAATTACAAAATAAGCTTTTGGCAGTGTTATGATACTTTTTCATCAAGGGACAAGCAATCAGGTGATGACCCATTGTTCTCAATATCTCACACCATATCCCTCCTCCTAGGGACAATGGATCCAGGGCTCTAGTATCCAAATATTATTTAAAGGATGGACAATCATTCTTATGATGACCTTCCTTTCTGCATGTGACACACCAGACTTCTTCACACTTTTCCTTCCTTTAGCAATCTTCTGGAACTGAATTTTTAATTTTCTAACTGCAAATGAACATGAGCCGGCCCTGTGCCATTTTATCCTACAGGGGATGCTTCTAATTTCATCGTGATATCTAGCACTTATGAATGCAAAGAAATATTATATTGTGTCAATGGGCATCGAATATGTGGTAACAATCCCGCTATGAACTATTCCCTATGTCACTCATCTAGAATCAATATCTTGAATATCTAGTCAAAATACCATATTGATTCATTCTGCAGTTGCTTGATCTCTTTTAGTTCTATAATACACTGCAACTCGGACTTCGATTTCTGAAACTCTTTATCACGGCTTTCTTGATGTCTGTCAACGTTCTGGCTTGTCCTGCAGGCGTAGTGGATTGATACTTCATATACAAGAGTAATGTGTGATCTCTGAATGTCGTAACTAACTGTGCGATTTTTGCATCGTCATCTTGGATGTTCTTCACTGTCCATATTGCTTCACAGACGAATAAGTGTTGTTATGTATCTTATGTTCCTACTTCGTGGAAGACATGCATTCTCAAATTGGGGTCTAACCCCGCCATGGTGTAATGTGCAGTATTCTTTCTTCGTATCACTAATTGATTCTAGGTTGCCGCACTACTTCCACTACTCTGACTACCTTTACTACTATCCTTTCTTCCTTCACTAACCACAAGTGTTCGTGGAAAAGTTTCAAACCTTGAAGATGCACATGGGGTCGTGGGTTCAACACAAAGTCTGGATTTAGTGGTGCTAATGGTATGTAATGGATCTCCTTCTATTGAAATGAGATGATGGTCCTTTTCCTTTTCCTCTATGCACAGTATTCCTTCGATCTAGAGCACTACACTAGTGTCTATTTCCTCAACCTCACTATGTTTCTCTTCTCTATCAGCCACAGTCCTCTTCCTACTGTACCAAAATATTTTTTAACTATGCAATACTCCAATCTCTTCTTCCATCACACCTTCTTATTCTCTCGGTATTCTCATTCCATCCATTCCCTTTTCATTCCTTCTTGCATCCCTCTTCTTCATACACTCAGACCATCCCTTGGTCATCCCCAGTCCCCTGTACACAAAGGTGCCTAGCTACTAGGGTGATCATATTTCAATTTCATAACCCCCTTTATCACAAAATAGTATCTTGATCCAAGTAGACAGTGATTTCAAATATATTTCACGCAGACCTTTAAATAACTATCTTTCAGCAGCACTATACGAACGGGTACAATCTATAGAAGACTTAGTAATATAACCCCCCAATACACTATCCAACCATAAATCAACTACGTGCGAGATCCAATTACTTATGGTATTAACTTATTGAATAAAATCAGGGGTCCAATTCCTTAAGACAACAGTGTAGAATGTTCCATTATTTTGAGCTAGCCTCTGTAACCACTCAGACAAGACTTTCAAGAAATTATCAAATAAAATCTCATGTAAGTCTGTGAATACATACCTATATAACCATTGGTTCGAGCTTATCTGTGGGTTCTTATTCTGATCTATAACAAACTCGTGCTCCTTTGCTTCTAACCCCTATGTGATATCTTCCTTAGTTGGCCTCCACATTCCCCTCAGTCATAGATCCTAGTCCTGACAACGGAACCATTTGTTGGCCTGCGGTGGGCAAACCAAGGGTTCAACATGAATTCACCAACAAAAACCCTCAAATACCGACCCTTTCGGCATCACCCACAAGTAGGTGAAGTCTCATCCAAGGTATCTATGGAAACTATAGGAACTAGCTTTCTGTATTGCTGAAGGGATGGGAGGCAGTCCTCAAAACCATTATACTTAGAATTAGTTTATTATACCTTAAATCATGTGCATAGAACCATAATAGCATGTAACATATTCAGATTAACAGACATATATTATATGTGTGCAATAAACAGAACAACAAACACATCATGACACAGAGACACCATGTTTAATGTGGTTCGCCCAAGATGGGCTACATCCACAATGGTTGTATTCTTATTATATTATTCAAAATCACTCATTACAAAATATGTGCATTGCGCTCATACATTATGTCGTTGTCATTCTCCTAACTCTCTATCTATCCATAACTCTCTTCACTCTTTCATCCTTGTATACATTGCATTGCATACATTCACTACTTACTTATTCTCTATCTCATATTTTCTCACTCTCCCACTCTTCTCTATCCCAAAGCCCTTACATATTTATAAAATTACAATAGGGCTTAGCCCTTATCAATGCACCCAAAATGCCTTATGACTTCTAACGGTCTTCCTCCTTTTACGCGCGTTGGTACCAAAAGTGCACCAACTGTCTTTGCTTCTTTTGCGCGCATTGTGTAGTTCCCAAAACTTTGTCCCAATGAGTATTGTCTTATGTCTATGTCTGGGTGTTTGAAACCTTAAAAACCCTTAGGTATGGGCTCAATTTGTCGCATTTCTCAAATTTTCCAATGGTCACATGTGTTTCCTTCAAAGAAGTGACTAGGCACTTTCTGTAGTCTTGCATGGAGTGACTGCAACCTTTTGGTCACTTGTTTCTCAAAGGAAAACCATAATCAGGTCCTACAAGGGAGTTTTTTTTCTCAGTTACTCTCAGATCTGTCTAAGTATTGGCATGGGGAAGTTGCAATTGTTCTGCAACTAACATGTACAAGCTTGAATAGGTGTGTCTTCTTCCATTTATTTTAGCAAGTGGATCTAGCAGCTTCACATAGTTCTCATTTTTTGTTTCATGATTTACATGAGTTTTTCCTGGTCAACAGTCACCTAGGTAGAATTCTTGTGCTTGTTACTTACAAATCTAGTTCTGTAGTGTGTTTCTTGTTTCATTTGCATTTATTTTGAAATCAAAAATAAATTTACACTGCATAGCTATTTTTAATGAAAATTTTGGGTATTGCTTCATATATCAACATTGGCTTGCAAATAGTGACCTTTCCAATATCATACACCCTTTCATTTTCATTTTTTTATTGTGTCATGCATGTTTTTTTTCATTAGTGAAAACGAAAAATTCAACATCTTATAATCACTTAGGGTTGAAAATTTTTGGGTGTCCTTGTATAAGTGCATTGGTGTTTAAAGTTTGAGATATGAAATAATTTTGGGATTGTTGGTAATTACATTTGAAGCGTTAGATTGTTTTTTGCATTGAAAAGTCGTGAAAAATTAAATTGTCTTCTCTCCCTTAGATAGTTTTCATTGAAAGAGAAAGATTGCATCTTGTGCATTCTCATAATCCAGTTCTTTTTGGGTTTAAAAAGAGTCATAACATTATTGAATCCATTCCATACCTCTTTGAGTAATCAATAGCCATAAAAGAGAAAGCGCTTATTTTAAAATTTATTAGACATTTTTTTTCTTTTTAGAAAACCAACATAGACGAGGACTTAGGGCCTTGGTGTACGATTGGAGAGTGAACTCTCCAAGGCCATAAACACAAAACTAGGAATTCACTAAAGAGTGCTCAAATTGTTAATAGAAAGGAGTGCTCACTGGGAAAGAACCACTAACACAGGTGTCAAGCACAAGGTCACATTTGAGAAAGTGGAATGATATCCCCTCTTCAGTTTTTTTGGTGTTTGTTGGACGACTACGTGTATGGGGGTTTTGGAGTGGAGTGTTATCACTAATCTCTAAAATTTTGGGCTTTGTTTCCCTACACATACATCTAGTTCTGACCCATGTTTTTTCTGACCAGTCATTGATTATGAAGTGGTATCCATAGTGACCTTTCCTAGGGAATCACACAAGTGAATGCAAGTGGGAAATACTTGTGGTACCTAAGGCATACATCAAATCCCTATTTCAGTTCCCCTGGAGGGTGCCCATCTTCAATAGGATTCTTGCACTAGTAAGGGTTGTCATGTGTGAGTTACACTAAATTTCCCTTGGCCAAGTCTTGGGACTAGACATCCCCCAAGGATTGGTTTTATAATTCCCCCTTTTCCCAAAGGTTTATGTATTGAAAGATTTAGGTTTGGAAGAGGTGTGTTCTATGGTTTTGGTGTTTACTTGGCCATAGGAATTATTTTTTCTTAGTTAAAACATATTCTTTTACCATGGTTGACCAACCTCTATGTAGATCATGTAGACAATGAGGAATTTCTCCGTAGGGGAAAGATCCATCGTCCACAATTAGAATATTGTTGTCCACAACAAATGACATTAACCCAGTAGAATTTGAAATTCGCTCATTATATTTAGAGAGGACTAATCACATGGAGGTTGAAGTCATTGAATATATTCCTCCACAAAATTTTAACCCTCCTTTGACTGGACCTTTCGACCCTATACTCATTCAACTGAATGGACCTTTTGGTGACCCTTTTTCCTAATTTATTCATTCTCACCCAATGTTAGGCATGAGTGTTTCATATAGCATGGGAGGACTTGTTCCTATATCACCTAGTGTTATATAAGGAGTCTCTTTGACCTCTTCCTTATCATCCATCAATGGGATAGGTTCTTCCACCACCATGCCTAGTACATTTGGCTTCTCTATATGGATAATGTCATCGATCACGTCATTTCCTTCCATAGGTATCCCTAGAGTTAGTTTTCCCACTACATTTGTTCTAGTGCCCATGTCTAGATTCATTTTTAGTGGAGGAAAGGCCTTGGTTTTACCATCAAAAGTTTGTTTCCCTCTCTTTTTGGTATCCCTATAGGTGGCCTAGCAATACCAAATTTATATTTCCCTTTTGGTTGGAATGCTAATATTAGGTTTGGTCCTTCCTCCAACATATTTTCTACCACTAGAGGAAGTAATGTCTCTGGGATCTCTTATGTCCCTGAGGGAATGGGAAATAATGACTTTGGGATCCCTTATGTCCCTAAGGTCAGTAATTTCTCTACATGCCCTCATGCCCCTAGGGGCAGTTCTGTCCCCAGGGGCCCTAGTGTTTTTGGGGACAATAATATGGGGGGACCACAAGGTCCATTAGGGTCACAAGCTATGTCTTCTTTCAACCCAAATCCATTAGCCAATACACCATTTCCTTTCCTAACAACTTTATACCTTCCTAATATTTCATGGTTGATGAATGAACCCATCAAACAACACCCTTTGTGGTCGGAAATTCCCACAAAATTTCCATCTGATATTTTGAAATTTGACACAAAACATAGTGAAGACCCTTCCACACATGTCATGACCTACCACCTATGGTTTTTCTCGAACTCCTTGGTGGATGATAGTATATGGTTGAGTCTTTTATAGAGAACCTTGACTGGAAGTGTTTCCAATCGGTACATTGAGTGATCGGGTGCTTCATATCATGAATTTTCATCTTTAGAAAAGGATTTTCTAATGCAATTCCAGTTTCCCATTCAATACAAAACTGGAATAGAGTTTTTTATGTCATTGTGTCAAAACACCTCCACTCACATCTTCGATCATATTCATCAATGGATCGGAAAAATAGGCTCATTCAAGCTAAGATTCCAAATCAATTGTTGGCATATTGGTTTGTTAAGTCATTTTTACCACCCATGTTATGTACCTTAGATATGAAAATGCAATCCTTAACTTCAACGATAAACCAAATCACTCACACAAAAGAATAAACACGAGAGAAATGGTAGAGAACCCTTGAGGTAGGGTAACACTGTATATTATTCCTTATGGAAGGAAAACACTCCTTAATTAATGCTTGATGCAATTGCAATATACTTTACCATGCTTCATTACATTGCTTATACTTTTTCTATAGTAATATCTACCTCTTGGGAACATTCTAGAAAAGCAACATTCTAGTAGGTGGAACCTTCTAATAATGTTTCATACATTCATTGTTTCCATGCTATTACATAGGGATTATTTATTAAAAATGTCCTCCATACATAATAATAAATAACAACCTATATATTATCATTCCCATTGGGTACCTCCCTGTGTACCCCATATTACCCCACTAGATGTACTACATTCCATACCCCTTTGCATGTTTCATCCTTGAAACATGGAAAGAAACCATACAATATGATTGACTAAGAAATGTAGCTAGATGGTACCAAGCATGAGCATCCATCCATCCTAGTGAAGGAGAACATGAAGTCAAATTACTTCCTTCTTATTGTTCCTCGCTATGCTACTCTGATATCTCCAAGAATTGTTTTTATTCCTCCATGTGCCTCTTGACTACTTGTTATTCTAGTGCCATATTGGGGCATAATAAGTTTTTTTATGCTCACACCCCTACCTAGATGACTATTGTTTCTCTAGGTGGTGTAGATGGTGATATACATGAACCTTAGCTCTCAGTTCTTCTTGGTTGGGTTCTTTTACATGGTGTTCCTTTGATTCATTTATATCCTTAACTTTTTCTTGATTTTTTTCCCCTTTAGGGATTTTATTTATATTCTTTTATAAGATTTACTTCTTATTAAACCGTGGATTCTACAATTATTTTCCCTGCAATAACTTCATTAGGTTCCTCTATGGGCCCTTCTTGCTTAGGAAGAGAAATGTCCTGCAATGTAATTTTCTTTTTCTTATACCAAATCTTCAAAAACTTATTTTTCACATTAACATTAACTACACCCATTGATTCCATCCAAGGATATCAAAGAATAACATCCACATCATTCATATCAATGGCATGAAAACCCGAATGCAACACATATTTTTCCATGGTGAGCTTCAAATCTTTAAAAAATTGTATAGACTCACCCTCAACGTGTGTACTTTTGATATGTTTTCTAGGAACTTGAAATCTATTAGCCAAATGAACATTGATGAAATTATGCTAGCAACTAGGGTTAATAGAAACAATGACCTTTTCTTGACATCATCTTGATATGGTTAAGCAACTTCCACCAAATGGCGATATCACCTACTAAATTACAATTTATCCAAAATTTCTAACGCTTTTTCCATAATGACTTTTAAGATTCTATGAATTCTTGAATACTAGGGCCATCCTCCTTGCCAGTAAAATACATCTTGCTTGGAAGAAATCTTCTACAAAAATTGGGTTTTATAAAAATAACTTACTTTGCAATGGAGCTCTTAGAGGCTACTAAATTAAAATGGGCATAACTATGTCTATACTTCTTTGATTGGTTGTAATTACCACAATTATGAAATTCCACAAACACTTTGAATCTATTGGTGTTGATTTGACTGAAATCTGAGCACTCTAGCAAAATATACTTGATCTACAAATCATGCAGTCATCCCCAAAAAAAACCCGAAAATTGTTGATTTTAATTTGCCAATAACTTCACTTCCCGAATCTTGTTTTGAATTTTTTTTTATATTGGGTATTTTTCCAAGAGGAATTCAAATATCCAACTAGTTTTTTCGAATTCTACTAAAAATGTTTCATAATTTAATCTAAAGTATGATGCCCCCTTTTTTCCCTTGAAAAATCTACAAAAAAAAAAAAAGATATTCCTTTTATTTTTTGCCCAAGAGAGAGATTTGATACTAAATGTTATGTACATCATATATAAAAATACAAGATAAAAGAGAAATCCTTAACTTCAGCAATAAACCAAGTCACTCACACAAAATAATAAACACAAGATAATTTGTAGAGAACCCTTGAGATAGGGTAACACCATATATTATTCCTTATGGAAGGAAAACACTCCTCAAGCGGTGCTTGATACAATTTCAATATACTTCATCATGCTTCATTGCATTGCTTATATTTTTTATATATTAATATCTACATCCTAGGAACATTCTAGTAACTGGAACCTTCTAGTAAGCCTTCTTACATTCATTGGCCTCCTTGGAACATTCTAGTAGATGGAACCTTCTAGTAAGCCTTCTTACATTCATTTTTTTCACACTATTACATGGGACTTATTTATTAAAAATGGCCTCCATACATAATAATACATAACAACCTATCTATTATTATTCTCATTGGGTACCTCCCTAGGTATCGCATATTGCCCCCCGGGGTATACTACAACCTATAACCAAATATATTGCTATGACAAGGGCAGTTACAGAGGAGATTGTAATCATACATTCCCAACACCTAGATTTGATTTATTCATGATCGAGCACATTGTATGATATAATTACTCATTATCTAAGGCTATCAACAAATCCCATTAGACCCAATCTGAGACCACATGTCGATGGTGTGGTTAGTTACATCTCCAATGTTGTCATTGGATTGTTGGTTGGGAATATGATTCAAATGTCTATATCTACAAATCAACCCAAAACTATGTCAACTACTCAAAGTGCTACAGTCCCCCAATAGACTTTCAAGGTGAATTTGGTCTAGTTCATTCAACCAAAGAATCCTCAACAACTTGGAGGGAAGAAGAAGAATAAAATGAAAAAAAAATCCAAGGACTATACAAACCCAAAACACTGCTACTATAAGCACTAAATATAAGAAGAAGGTAAAGTTTCCCTTCAAGATTTGTGGTGGAGACCATCTCACCCACTAATGTCCTAAGATGGATGAGATTCATAGCTATTTTTCCTAGCAGGGATCCCCACCACAACCTATCATTTTGACAAATCCATTCCCTCCTCAGCGACAACAAATGGTTGCCACAAATCTTGCATGTCTATAAGGGGGCATGGCAAGTAACCCTTATCAAGGGGGAAATCAATCGAATGCAAGTGTTTACATGTGTGATTAGACAGACAACTTACAAATATGGGCTCGTAATTATGAGAATCCGTAGAGTGGTTCTTATGATAAGGATATATCATCTTCCTCCCATCCTGGTGGCCCTCTCTAGATAGAGAAGTTATCATTCGACATAGTGCTTCACCCACCAAAGGGTGTTCTTCATAGGTATATGCATAATCCCAACGCACAAGCTACCCATAATTATAGTATTGTGGAAGATTTATCACAGGTGTCAGGTGTCATATCGGCCTTTGAAGTTCTCCAAGACTACCCAATGTAGTAGAAGGCATTGTTTTTTTTCTATATGTGAAGTTGACCCCTCATACTCTCGCTTAATTACATTTAATATGCACCAAATTCAACCTAGGATCCCCCACAAGATTGCTTTTTAGATTCAATTAGTTTCACGTGGGATTAATATTTTCAAAACTATGGTTGATGAAGGAGCCTCCACTTGTATTATGGTTGTGTCATGTTGGAGAGCTATTAGTTCCCCAGGGCTTTTTTATACCAACACCATGTTAAAATCATTCAATGGTCACACTTTCAAACCTCTTGGAATCATTGCCACCTTTCCCATGGAGTTAGGTGGAAAGATTGTCTCAATTGAAGTAAAGGTAGTTGATGCCCCTTTAGACTATAATATTTTCTTAGGAATAGTTGGTTCTATGCAATGATCACTATAGTATCCTCGATCTTTAGGGTTCTCTACTTTCCCCATGAAGGGAGGGTGGTTACTATAGATTAGTTAGTATATTGCACATCTGACACTAGGAATAACATTGGTACAAACATTTCCTTCGTCAGTGGTTCATCATGCACTTGTGATAGTGTTGGTGTGGGGATGTTCAAGGATTCATCGGTGATGGATACATTAAACCTTCCCCCATCACTCACTACTCAAAACATGGTTCCTATTTGTATGATCTATTTGTGTGTCGTTGAATCCCATGGGTCCCATGATCCTTAGGTAGTTCCTATTCCTTCCAAGGTATAATCATTTGTAGCTAACATGCCACTTGGTACAGTTAGGATTGCCTATCAGGTGATTTAGTTAGCATTTGTTGACCCTGATCAAAATCTCCAATAGGATGTGGAATTAAATCAGTACTCTATGCCCATGTGGGTTGTCATTACTCCTCCCAGTTCACCTGACTTCCTAGATACTAATTTTCCATCAGATGAGGCCATCATGGAGGTCATGGCTCCAGTTGATAGGTTATGGGAAGATATGCGTCATCAAGCATCGTTTCTTCACAATTTAGAAAGGCTGAAGGATGACATGAAAAACCTTGTTTCTACAATGTTGAGTGGTACCAGTCTCCCATTATGACAAATGACATGTATTCAAAAGGGAACTTGATGAATATCTCAAATACCATGCCCATAGACATTTTGAATAAAATCAAGTATTGTGGAACACATCTTGATAACTACAAATTGTTCCCCTCGAGAAATAGAACTTCATAATGCCCTATTCAAAAAATTATGTGATGTTTTCACTTGGACATATGAGGAAATGCCTAACATCGATCCCTAGATTATTGTGCGTGAGATTAAAACTTATGACAGAGCCAAGCCTATCCAAAAGAACTCTAGCTAGTTAATCCACAAAAGGAATCTACCATCAAGGAGGAGGTTGAATAATTGTTTTGCACTAACTTCATCTATATGTTTCCCTTAACTGAATGGGTATCCAATCTCATTACGATCACTAAATAATAGGGCACAATTAGGGTTTGTGTAAATTATAGGGATTTGAACAAGGCTTGTCCTAAGAATAATTATCCTGCCCCATTCATTAATCAGATTATCGATGAATGTGTCGGTAGTGAAATATTTTAATTCATGGATGGTTTCTCTGGTTGTAATCAAATACATATCAAACTAGATTATCAACGCAAGACTGCCTTCATTTGTCCTTGGGGTAATTTTGCATATAGGAAACTGCAATTTGGTATTAAAAATGTTGGGGCCACTTTGCATAGGGCCATGTCACGTGATTTTCATGACATCAAACACATCATCTAGGCATACTTAGATGATTTGTCTACCCGATCAAAGCGATGTGATGATCATCCTAGCCATTTGTGGGCCATCTTTACCATATGTTGATACTATAACATTCATTTGAATCCACATACGTGCTTATTTTTTGTGATTTCCAAGTGATTACTAAGATTTATTGTGTCCAGGTATTGGATCATGGTTGATCCTTTGAAGGTTGAGGCGATATTCCAATTGCCTCCTCTGCGAATTATAAGCCAATTTCAAAATTTGCAAGGGAAGGAAAAAAAATTGTGAATATTCATTGGCAATTATGCTTAGATAACAAAAGGATTCATGTGCCTTCTCAAAAAGGGTGTACCTTTTGTGTGGGATGACCAAGCACAATGCTCATTCAAAGCATTGTAGACAACATTGATGTCAACTCCACTACTAAGTCCTCCATACTACAATTGAAACCTTTTACTCTATCTTATATCATTTGAATCCACCAATGGTATGGTTCTTATCCAAGAAGATAATTCATAGAAGGATATTGTGATATGTTATCTTAGTAAGGGTTCAGTCGGCCCTGAATTGCACTTTTCGCATGTTGAAAACTTGGCATTGGAATTTGTTCATTGTTTTCCAATGACTTAGGCACTACATTCTACTTACAGAAACCACTATTATTGCAAACTCTAACCCAATGCAACATATCTTGACCCATTATATCATTTGGGGGGAATACTCCAAATGGATTGTTATCTTATAGTAGTTTGACCTAGAGCTTGTAACTTCAAAATCCAAGAAGTTGTTAGCCTTTGCAGAGTTAATGTCTAAGCTTCCCAGAGTTAGTGAATAAACCATGGTTAATGATTCATTATTTCTTATTGACTCTTATGATCATTGGTACATGGATGTCTTGGTACATCTCCAAACCCAATGGTTTAAACCTCGGCTATCTAGAGATGAGCATCGACATATAAACCATGAAGCGAAGAGTTACCTCATTATTGGTGATACTCTTTATCGACGTGGGGTGGATTTGGTATTGTGTGGATGTTTTTTCCATGAATAAGTTGAGCATGTTTTAAATGATTTTTAATCAAGATCATGTAGCAGTCATCTTTTTGGTCTTCCCACTACCTAGAGTATTTTTCATGTGGGAAATTTTTTACCTACGATTTTCAAAGATTATATGAATGCAGTTCAAAAGTGTCATTCTTGTCAGGTGTTTACTCAAAAAATGCACGATCTTCAAAGAATGTATGAAGGAATTTCAAGTGCCACTTGTGTCGGGTGTTTACTCAAAAAATGCATGCACATCCTACTCCACTCCACCCTGTGGTTGTCATTGGACCCTTTTCAAAGTGGGGGATAGATTTCATGACTTGCAAGCCTTCCTCAACTAATGGCCATGGGTACATCATCGTGGCCATTGACTACTTCACCAAGTGGGCTAAGGCTATGCCTACATACTTCATTGATGGAACTAGGCATTATTCCTATTCAATCACATTATTTCTAGATTTGGGGTTCCAAAAACTATTGTTATGTATCATGGGTCACATTTTTGCAACAAAATAATTACCAAACTAGCTGCCAAGTTGGGTTTTCATTATGAGAAATCAACACCTTATTATCCTCATGCTAATGGTCAAGTAGAAGATATCAATTATGTTTTGAAGACAATGCTCCAAAGGATAGTAGGGAAACACAAAACAAAGTGGTACCTTATGTTTCTTTCGTCGTGACGGGTATATTGAACCTCAGCGAAAACTACCACTGGTTTCACACTATTTCAACTCGTCTACGGAGTGGAGGAAATAATGTCAATTGAATGTGAAATACCTTTGTTAAAATTGGTCATAGAAATATTGCCCAAAACTTTTTCTAAAGAAGAATGTCTCTTGTATTTGTCTTGGCTAGATGAAAATAATTGTGAAGCTGCAATGGCCCATGAAACTCATAAAAAGCATGTAGAATTACTAACATACTTTTCTAAATCCATTTAGAAAACTTGGCTTAAATATGTTCTCTCTCAACCATGAAGAACATTAGTAAGCCACTAAATATTCATGTGATACAAAACAAAATTTGTATACTTTATCAAACAATGTTTCTTTAACATTGTAATAATGACACTTTGTATCTCTATGTATTTTAATATCACTGTATGATTTGAGTTATTGTATGATGGTAAAATCCAACTAGAATTTGCAAAATAAGTAAGGCCATTATTATCATCCTTCTTCATAATTTAGGTAGAAACTACTAACAATAACGTCCATTGTCCGTAAAAGTATTATTATCATCTATAACCTCTACTTGAACACATAAAACATCATCAAAAATAACTATGTAAAAATTATTATACCAATGGTTGTATTAATATTCTTTCCCGTAATACTTGAAGAAGTCATGGCTTAAGGTATGGTTCACATGATTCTCAACTATGATGAATTCCCTAGTTACATCCTCCTCTACACCTTTGTTGCATTTCTACAACTGAATTCAACACGATCGATGATTTCATAATGCCATTCTTTGTTATATTGATATCATTTGTGATGGGGAATGGATACAACTCCATCCTCGTGATAACTTCGACCCAAATAACCTCCTTTTCTAGTATGGAAACATCCTACACTCAAGGATTTTCCTCATCTCCATTCACAATAGATTTAAATTCCTCCTCGGCCCCTCGTAAATGCCAGCCATGGTTGACTTTCAAAGAAGCAACCTTTAGCCTCTCCAAGGTGATAGATGAGGTTACCCACATCAAAACCAAGTACTTTCATCAACATCGATTAATTTGTATATTCAACAAAATCTATCCAAAATTTGTAGATATTCGCCAATGGATTTCTACAACCTAGAAGTCGGAAATCCAAGACGAATCCTTCATATAACCCTTGTGCTAATTGGTTTTTCCTTGTGGAGTTTGATTCTTCAAAAGATAGAGATCTCATCCTTAATATGTATCCCTAGTTCTAGTGTAGCATTGGGCTACGTATGAAACTGTGGTTCCCTTCTTTCAACCTAGATATGGACTCCCTCTCCTCATTGCTAGTTTGGGTAAAACTTCCCAACTACCTTCTTCAATTCTGGGGTTTTGACTCACTCAAAGAAATAGGAAATGATATTATTAATTTTTACTTCAAGAGTGAAGAAACATAACAAACACATACTATTATGCTTGTATCTATGTGGAATGGATTTTTTAAAGGGTTTCTTGGTAGAGATGAACCTGGAAACCAAAGATTAATCCTCTCGATTATGAGAAAGTGGTTTTTCAATTTAGATCATACTTTGGTATTAGACACATTGTATCTCTCTATCTGAAGGTAGCAAAAAACATTAAGAATCTAGAAAAGAGACCTACCTAATGGGTGGGAACATTCGAGCAACACCACCCAATTAATAAAAATTCTTTGTGAGTATGTAAAAAAATAATAATTTTAGTAGAAAATAATCAACCCTCTACTACAAAGAAGAGACTCGTGAAAAGAACTCCATAGATCCCCCCTGGGGAGAATATGCACACCCTTTTGAATACTCAAATCTAAGTAGTGGTGGAGCATTCCCTTCCCACCTTAGAACTAGCCAAAAGCCCTAACCATCTCACCAATTTGGTATACATAGAAAA
>ML791040.1:441082-461048 GCA_009831015.1 Picea engelmannii
AAAAAAAAAAAGATATTCCTTTTATTTTTTGCCCAAGAGAGAGATTTGATACTAAATGTTATGTACATCATATATAAAAATACAAGATAAAAGAGAAATCCTTAACTTCAGCAATAAACCAAGTCACTCACACAAAATAATAAACACAAGATAATTTGTAGAGAACCCTTGAGATAGGGTAACACCATATATTATTCCTTATGGAAGGAAAACACTCCTCAAGCGGTGCTTGATACAATTTCAATATACTTCATCATGCTTCATTGCATTGCTTATATTTTTTATATATTAATATCTACATCCTAGGAACATTCTAGTAACTGGAACCTTCTAGTAAGCCTTCTTACATTCATTGGCCTCCTTGGAACATTCTAGTAGATGGAACCTTCTAGTAAGCCTTCTTACATTCATTTTTTTCACACTATTACATGGGACTTATTTATTAAAAATGGCCTCCATACATAATAATACATAACAACCTATCTATTATTATTCTCATTGGGTACCTCCCTAGGTATCGCATATTGCCCCCCGGGGTATACTACAACCTATAACCAAATATATTGCTATGACAAGGGCAGTTACAGAGGAGATTGTAATCATACATTCCCAACACCTAGATTTGATTTATTCATGATCGAGCACATTGTATGATATAATTACTCATTATCTAAGGCTATCAACAAATCCCATTAGACCCAATCTGAGACCACATGTCGATGGTGTGGTTAGTTACATCTCCAATGTTGTCATTGGATTGTTGGTTGGGAATATGATTCAAATGTCTATATCTACAAATCAACCCAAAACTATGTCAACTACTCAAAGTGCTACAGTCCCCCAATAGACTTTCAAGGTGAATTTGGTCTAGTTCATTCAACCAAAGAATCCTCAACAACTTGGAGGGAAGAAGAAGAATAAAATGAAAAAAAAATCCAAGGACTATACAAACCCAAAACACTGCTACTATAAGCACTAAATATAAGAAGAAGGTAAAGTTTCCCTTCAAGATTTGTGGTGGAGACCATCTCACCCACTAATGTCCTAAGATGGATGAGATTCATAGCTATTTTTCCTAGCAGGGATCCCCACCACAACCTATCATTTTGACAAATCCATTCCCTCCTCAGCGACAACAAATGGTTGCCACAAATCTTGCATGTCTATAAGGGGGCATGGCAAGTAACCCTTATCAAGGGGGAAATCAATCGAATGCAAGTGTTTACATGTGTGATTAGACAGACAACTTACAAATATGGGCTCGTAATTATGAGAATCCGTAGAGTGGTTCTTATGATAAGGATATATCATCTTCCTCCCATCCTGGTGGCCCTCTCTAGATAGAGAAGTTATCATTCGACATAGTGCTTCACCCACCAAAGGGTGTTCTTCATAGGTATATGCATAATCCCAACGCACAAGCTACCCATAATTATAGTATTGTGGAAGATTTATCACAGGTGTCAGGTGTCATATCGGCCTTTGAAGTTCTCCAAGACTACCCAATGTAGTAGAAGGCATTGTTTTTTTTCTATATGTGAAGTTGACCCCTCATACTCTCGCTTAATTACATTTAATATGCACCAAATTCAACCTAGGATCCCCCACAAGATTGCTTTTTAGATTCAATTAGTTTCACGTGGGATTAATATTTTCAAAACTATGGTTGATGAAGGAGCCTCCACTTGTATTATGGTTGTGTCATGTTGGAGAGCTATTAGTTCCCCAGGGCTTTTTTATACCAACACCATGTTAAAATCATTCAATGGTCACACTTTCAAACCTCTTGGAATCATTGCCACCTTTCCCATGGAGTTAGGTGGAAAGATTGTCTCAATTGAAGTAAAGGTAGTTGATGCCCCTTTAGACTATAATATTTTCTTAGGAATAGTTGGTTCTATGCAATGATCACTATAGTATCCTCGATCTTTAGGGTTCTCTACTTTCCCCATGAAGGGAGGGTGGTTACTATAGATTAGTTAGTATATTGCACATCTGACACTAGGAATAACATTGGTACAAACATTTCCTTCGTCAGTGGTTCATCATGCACTTGTGATAGTGTTGGTGTGGGGATGTTCAAGGATTCATCGGTGATGGATACATTAAACCTTCCCCCATCACTCACTACTCAAAACATGGTTCCTATTTGTATGATCTATTTGTGTGTCGTTGAATCCCATGGGTCCCATGATCCTTAGGTAGTTCCTATTCCTTCCAAGGTATAATCATTTGTAGCTAACATGCCACTTGGTACAGTTAGGATTGCCTATCAGGTGATTTAGTTAGCATTTGTTGACCCTGATCAAAATCTCCAATAGGATGTGGAATTAAATCAGTACTCTATGCCCATGTGGGTTGTCATTACTCCTCCCAGTTCACCTGACTTCCTAGATACTAATTTTCCATCAGATGAGGCCATCATGGAGGTCATGGCTCCAGTTGATAGGTTATGGGAAGATATGCGTCATCAAGCATCGTTTCTTCACAATTTAGAAAGGCTGAAGGATGACATGAAAAACCTTGTTTCTACAATGTTGAGTGGTACCAGTCTCCCATTATGACAAATGACATGTATTCAAAAGGGAACTTGATGAATATCTCAAATACCATGCCCATAGACATTTTGAATAAAATCAAGTATTGTGGAACACATCTTGATAACTACAAATTGTTCCCCTCGAGAAATAGAACTTCATAATGCCCTATTCAAAAAATTATGTGATGTTTTCACTTGGACATATGAGGAAATGCCTAACATCGATCCCTAGATTATTGTGCGTGAGATTAAAACTTATGACAGAGCCAAGCCTATCCAAAAGAACTCTAGCTAGTTAATCCACAAAAGGAATCTACCATCAAGGAGGAGGTTGAATAATTGTTTTGCACTAACTTCATCTATATGTTTCCCTTAACTGAATGGGTATCCAATCTCATTACGATCACTAAATAATAGGGCACAATTAGGGTTTGTGTAAATTATAGGGATTTGAACAAGGCTTGTCCTAAGAATAATTATCCTGCCCCATTCATTAATCAGATTATCGATGAATGTGTCGGTAGTGAAATATTTTAATTCATGGATGGTTTCTCTGGTTGTAATCAAATACATATCAAACTAGATTATCAACGCAAGACTGCCTTCATTTGTCCTTGGGGTAATTTTGCATATAGGAAACTGCAATTTGGTATTAAAAATGTTGGGGCCACTTTGCATAGGGCCATGTCACGTGATTTTCATGACATCAAACACATCATCTAGGCATACTTAGATGATTTGTCTACCCGATCAAAGCGATGTGATGATCATCCTAGCCATTTGTGGGCCATCTTTACCATATGTTGATACTATAACATTCATTTGAATCCACATACGTGCTTATTTTTTGTGATTTCCAAGTGATTACTAAGATTTATTGTGTCCAGGTATTGGATCATGGTTGATCCTTTGAAGGTTGAGGCGATATTCCAATTGCCTCCTCTGCGAATTATAAGCCAATTTCAAAATTTGCAAGGGAAGGAAAAAAAATTGTGAATATTCATTGGCAATTATGCTTAGATAACAAAAGGATTCATGTGCCTTCTCAAAAAGGGTGTACCTTTTGTGTGGGATGACCAAGCACAATGCTCATTCAAAGCATTGTAGACAACATTGATGTCAACTCCACTACTAAGTCCTCCATACTACAATTGAAACCTTTTACTCTATCTTATATCATTTGAATCCACCAATGGTATGGTTCTTATCCAAGAAGATAATTCATAGAAGGATATTGTGATATGTTATCTTAGTAAGGGTTCAGTCGGCCCTGAATTGCACTTTTCGCATGTTGAAAACTTGGCATTGGAATTTGTTCATTGTTTTCCAATGACTTAGGCACTACATTCTACTTACAGAAACCACTATTATTGCAAACTCTAACCCAATGCAACATATCTTGACCCATTATATCATTTGGGGGGAATACTCCAAATGGATTGTTATCTTATAGTAGTTTGACCTAGAGCTTGTAACTTCAAAATCCAAGAAGTTGTTAGCCTTTGCAGAGTTAATGTCTAAGCTTCCCAGAGTTAGTGAATAAACCATGGTTAATGATTCATTATTTCTTATTGACTCTTATGATCATTGGTACATGGATGTCTTGGTACATCTCCAAACCCAATGGTTTAAACCTCGGCTATCTAGAGATGAGCATCGACATATAAACCATGAAGCGAAGAGTTACCTCATTATTGGTGATACTCTTTATCGACGTGGGGTGGATTTGGTATTGTGTGGATGTTTTTTCCATGAATAAGTTGAGCATGTTTTAAATGATTTTTAATCAAGATCATGTAGCAGTCATCTTTTTGGTCTTCCCACTACCTAGAGTATTTTTCATGTGGGAAATTTTTTACCTACGATTTTCAAAGATTATATGAATGCAGTTCAAAAGTGTCATTCTTGTCAGGTGTTTACTCAAAAAATGCACGATCTTCAAAGAATGTATGAAGGAATTTCAAGTGCCACTTGTGTCGGGTGTTTACTCAAAAAATGCATGCACATCCTACTCCACTCCACCCTGTGGTTGTCATTGGACCCTTTTCAAAGTGGGGGATAGATTTCATGACTTGCAAGCCTTCCTCAACTAATGGCCATGGGTACATCATCGTGGCCATTGACTACTTCACCAAGTGGGCTAAGGCTATGCCTACATACTTCATTGATGGAACTAGGCATTATTCCTATTCAATCACATTATTTCTAGATTTGGGGTTCCAAAAACTATTGTTATGTATCATGGGTCACATTTTTGCAACAAAATAATTACCAAACTAGCTGCCAAGTTGGGTTTTCATTATGAGAAATCAACACCTTATTATCCTCATGCTAATGGTCAAGTAGAAGATATCAATTATGTTTTGAAGACAATGCTCCAAAGGATAGTAGGGAAACACAAAACAAAGTGGTACCTTATGTTTCTTTCGTCGTGACGGGTATATTGAACCTCAGCGAAAACTACCACTGGTTTCACACTATTTCAACTCGTCTACGGAGTGGAGGAAATAATGTCAATTGAATGTGAAATACCTTTGTTAAAATTGGTCATAGAAATATTGCCCAAAACTTTTTCTAAAGAAGAATGTCTCTTGTATTTGTCTTGGCTAGATGAAAATAATTGTGAAGCTGCAATGGCCCATGAAACTCATAAAAAGCATGTAGAATTACTAACATACTTTTCTAAATCCATTTAGAAAACTTGGCTTAAATATGTTCTCTCTCAACCATGAAGAACATTAGTAAGCCACTAAATATTCATGTGATACAAAACAAAATTTGTATACTTTATCAAACAATGTTTCTTTAACATTGTAATAATGACACTTTGTATCTCTATGTATTTTAATATCACTGTATGATTTGAGTTATTGTATGATGGTAAAATCCAACTAGAATTTGCAAAATAAGTAAGGCCATTATTATCATCCTTCTTCATAATTTAGGTAGAAACTACTAACAATAACGTCCATTGTCCGTAAAAGTATTATTATCATCTATAACCTCTACTTGAACACATAAAACATCATCAAAAATAACTATGTAAAAATTATTATACCAATGGTTGTATTAATATTCTTTCCCGTAATACTTGAAGAAGTCATGGCTTAAGGTATGGTTCACATGATTCTCAACTATGATGAATTCCCTAGTTACATCCTCCTCTACACCTTTGTTGCATTTCTACAACTGAATTCAACACGATCGATGATTTCATAATGCCATTCTTTGTTATATTGATATCATTTGTGATGGGGAATGGATACAACTCCATCCTCGTGATAACTTCGACCCAAATAACCTCCTTTTCTAGTATGGAAACATCCTACACTCAAGGATTTTCCTCATCTCCATTCACAATAGATTTAAATTCCTCCTCGGCCCCTCGTAAATGCCAGCCATGGTTGACTTTCAAAGAAGCAACCTTTAGCCTCTCCAAGGTGATAGATGAGGTTACCCACATCAAAACCAAGTACTTTCATCAACATCGATTAATTTGTATATTCAACAAAATCTATCCAAAATTTGTAGATATTCGCCAATGGATTTCTACAACCTAGAAGTCGGAAATCCAAGACGAATCCTTCATATAACCCTTGTGCTAATTGGTTTTTCCTTGTGGAGTTTGATTCTTCAAAAGATAGAGATCTCATCCTTAATATGTATCCCTAGTTCTAGTGTAGCATTGGGCTACGTATGAAACTGTGGTTCCCTTCTTTCAACCTAGATATGGACTCCCTCTCCTCATTGCTAGTTTGGGTAAAACTTCCCAACTACCTTCTTCAATTCTGGGGTTTTGACTCACTCAAAGAAATAGGAAATGATATTATTAATTTTTACTTCAAGAGTGAAGAAACATAACAAACACATACTATTATGCTTGTATCTATGTGGAATGGATTTTTTAAAGGGTTTCTTGGTAGAGATGAACCTGGAAACCAAAGATTAATCCTCTCGATTATGAGAAAGTGGTTTTTCAATTTAGATCATACTTTGGTATTAGACACATTGTATCTCTCTATCTGAAGGTAGCAAAAAACATTAAGAATCTAGAAAAGAGACCTACCTAATGGGTGGGAACATTCGAGCAACACCACCCAATTAATAAAAATTCTTTGTGAGTATGTAAAAAAATAATAATTTTAGTAGAAAATAATCAACCCTCTACTACAAAGAAGAGACTCGTGAAAAGAACTCCATAGATCCCCCCTGGGGAGAATATGCACACCCTTTTGAATACTCAAATCTAAGTAGTGGTGGAGCATTCCCTTCCCACCTTAGAACTAGCCAAAAGCCCTAACCATCTCACCAATTTGGTATACATAGAAAAATAAGAGAAAGATTAGCCACACCCCCAAAAACATGAAGAGGTAGTCATATAAGAAATTAATGGAAACAAATCCAAACTTGATGGAAGACCTGGAAGAAAGTGCAACATAATTAGAGGAAGGTGAGTTGCGAGCATGTTGCGAGAACCAACAACACCCTTCAAATCTTAGCAAGAAGAATGGACAAAAGTTTTAAAAACATGAAAAGGAGAGAACTTTGTAGTTGACACTAACATACATGACTCAACACTACAATCATAATTAATTGTAATATTTAGTATGTGTTGCTTCCATGAACTAAATGGTAACCGATTTCTAAGGATTTATCCTAGCACCTCGAGGAATACAAGAACCTGGGAATGAAATGGAAGATAATTTCTCGGGAACTCCCCATCCCTAGCTAGGGAGGGGATAATACCTCGCTAGTGAAGACACTCCAATTTTTGTAACAAGATCTACTTTACAATCCTTCATATAAGATAATCCATAGTCTTTTAATCATCAATACAAATAACAATTTTGTTTTAAAAAAATATTGTTTTCCTCAACTTAAACTAAAATAAAATTTATTTAGTTATATAACCCAAAATACAAATCATATTTTAATTCTTCATGATTATGTTCCATGTTCACTTCAATAAACAAAATCATCTCAAACTTCTAAACAATGGAAAATATGGACATTTTTAAATCTACAATAGAAACTCGGAAACAAATAAGATATAATTTGTATGCTTAAAATATACATTGAAATGAAAAACTAAGCTAAAAATTTGAAAATATATTCTAGCTATCATAGAATTGGATAAACCTAATTTAAAATTATGCCACTAGTTCATAAGTATAATTGTATTGGAGGAAAGGATAAGGATTGGAAAAATATTCTAAGGGGATTGCTTTGGATACATAATATTTAAGTATAAGAAGTAAAGGAGGTTTGATTGAAAATATTAGTTGTAACTTTTTTTTTCCATGTGACTAGGCATGACATACAATTACTAGATACAATGGCCCCAAAATGTTTTTTACATTTTTTATTATACATGTTGCTTTATTATACATGTTGCTTGCGGTGATATATATTCACGAGTTCGTCTGTTGAACACCTATTAATTTGATGTTATCAAATATTTGTGAGTTCTTTCCAAAGTTTTGCATTAGGTATATATATTTTTTTAGTATCTAAATTTTTTTATTTTCCATTGAATTGGTTAAAAAAATGAAGGTCTTCTTGCTCAGGTGACGGTGGTCTTCTTGGAATCCACATAACATTTTAATGTGTTTTTGTTCAAACATTACTTTTATTACTTAGTTGACGACGGTCTCCTTGGAATTGACACAGTGTTTTAATGGGCTTAATGGTTAAGAACATGTGTTTTCTTTTAAGAGGTCACTGGTTCAAATCCAGAGAAAGGTCCCTTGTCCCATGAACAAAGAAATCTCATACACCAATTTAATGAATTGACTTGACCATGACCTTAAAAATAAATTATTATTATTATTATTATTATTATTATGCTTTATCGTTTAAACATTACTTTTGTTACAGAGGTGTACGCAACGCCCTTCCCACCTGTACATAACGCTATGGCCGCTTGTTTAATTTTGCATTGTTTGACAAGGCCTGAAAGGAAATTGCACCTGCATTAGTATATTGATACGTAAATCCCGAGACTTAAAATCCCTGAGTCTCTTGTAGAAATCAATGACAACTTGGAGATTTTGCATCGAACATTATTTTACAATATATTTTAATGACACTCACATTCAAATTAAATGGTAACTTTTTTTTTTCCAAAAAAAATTATCTCGAATTTATATAGTGAATAAATTCATTTACAAACGAAGAGTTGTGATCAGCCACTAAAGGGCCCATACCATCAAAACTGCCATAATTATACTAGCGTCCCATGCAAGTGAAAGAAATTACAATCCCGGAGACGAAAACTGTCCATCTACTACCAACGATCAGATTCAGGAACCTATCCAAACTGTTGTTATGAGAGCAGCCCACATTATTCAAAAATGTTTAATGTGGTTATGGGGCTCTCGATTTCTCTATCACAGTGATAGATCGAGAGCCGCCCAATCATCGCGGTTAATGCCCTCTTAGATAGAGCATCAGCTGCCCTGTTAAGTGAACTAGGAACATGCTGAAAGTGGAGATTGGAGAAGCACTTGGAGAGGGTTCTGGTTTGATGCATCCAGCCTTCCAAATGGATGGAGTTGAGCTTGCATTTGTTTGAAATCCAATCTAAAATCACTTTCGAGTCGCCCAGGACGTGAAGGTCATCGATAGACCAATGAGCCGCAAGGGAGAGCGTTGCCCATAAACCCAGGAGTTCAGCTCGCGTATTTGTGCCTGCTCCACCGTTGATAAACCAGTTGGTGATTCTAGATTGGTGTGTTTTGAAAAAACCCCTAGCTCCACAGCAGGAGCCATCTGACTGCGTTGCTCCATCAAAGAATGCAATGGTGTGACCTTCAGACAAATCCAGAATCAAGGCCCGTTGAGGGGAGCTTCTGACAGTGGAAGGCCACCAGGTGAAATTCGCCAGAATCTTGTGAAAAGCTTGTGACCATGAGGGTCGAGCGTCTTCAAAGAGAGCGTTGTTTCTTTGTAACCAGATTTGCCAGGAGAAAAGGATCACCAGACTGGGTGGTGCCGAATTAAGTGAGAAACAAAAGGGGAAGCTTTCAGTTATAGTAGAGCCGCACCAGGAAAACCGTAAATCAAAATGCTTGCTAACGCGGTTCCAAACTTCTGTTGAAAATGGGCAAAACATTAAGAGGTGACTCAGGTTCTCGGACTCAGAATTGCAGAGAGGACAGGAACTCGGCCCCACCCATCCACGCCTTTGTAAAACTTCCCATGTCAGGAGCTTGTCTTTACCGAGCAGCCAAGAAAATAGTTTGAGTTTGAGTGGTATACTAAGTTTCCAGAGCTTGAGTATCCACGGCTCTGCTGGGACGGAGGTAATCTGCTGTTGAAGCGCGAGGTAAAGGTTTTTTACTGAAATCCGACCGGATGCATCGCCGCCTGCCCACAATAGCACATCCGGCTCGGCCCTGAGAGTAATGCCTGCCCTTTTAAGGGCCGAAATGAAGCTAATCCACTACGAAGCCAAGGGACCGCTCAGCAGGAGGTCGCTAACAGTCCTCCAATTGTCTGGCAGAGACTTGACACCAGTCGTTCTAATCTGAGCCAGAGTTGTTAAATTTAAAGCCTGGAGATGGAGCCTTATCGATGGGGAAAGAAAGGAGTGGTCCCCCAGCCCCAGAATTGAATCCCTGCCAATCAAAATCTCCAAGCCATCCCCAGGCTTCCAGCAAAGCCAATGGAGAATCACTGAAGATGAGGCCACCAGACCTTTCCAGAAAGGGGAGGCCTTTTTGAAATGGAATGATGGTTTCCGAATCCAATGGAGTAGCGATTTAGATTCAAGGTACTTGTCCATAATAATTTTGTTCCAAATGCTGCCAGTGGAGACAGCTCTCCAGAAGGAACTGGCCAGGAGCGCCACATTAAAAGAGAAAAGGTTTTTGAGGCCCCAACCTCCTTCCCTTTTAGATTTGGATATGGACTGCCAATTACAAAGATGGAAACGTTTTTTGACGGCATTTCCACCCCACAGAAAATCGAACACTAATCTCCGCAGCGAGGTGATAATCTTTGAAGGAACCTTCTCCAATAACATCCAGTAAACTGCCAGACTCTGGAGAACTGATTGGACCAGGACCAGCCGCCCACCCATTGAAAGCCACTTGTTACACCAGAAACCGATTTTCCTTTCAAAAGTGTTCACCAACCAGCTCCAGTCTTCAGGGGAGGTGGCTCTCAGCTTCAAGTGGAAACCCAAATATGTAAATCCCTCATTTAAATTTTTAAAGGTGAGAGGGATAGTGGCTTGAAGAAGCTGGAGCTCGGTCTCAGAAAGACCCCAGTAGTGAACGGATGACTTAGAGACATTGATGGATAATCCGGAAACCAAGCAGAAGTGCTGGATTACCTCTAGGATACATAGCCATTCCACCGGATCTTAGGATCCAATATTAACTTGGTAACTCCAATATTAGTGATGGTAACTTGGAAGTCTTAGGATCCAATATTATTTTATGGTATATTTTTAATCAAACATGTACGATTCATGCGAATGGTATTTATTCTTCATGTATTTTCACAATCTAAATCCAATGTAAAATTAGCCAACTGAATGAATTTTCACAAGCTAAATTCAATGTAAAATTACCCAACTGAATGAACTTTTTTTTAAATTCACTTCATAAAAAAATATGTAAATCAAAAGCGTGTTATAGTGTGGGGAAATGGACGTGTGTGTTATAATTCTTTTTCTCGGTATTTGTTTGTGTGTAAGAAAAACAAAATGGTCTATTCTTTTTCCAAGTTTAACCCCCTTTAACTAATGTTTAAAAAAAATGGTCCACGCTTTTCCCAACTTTAACTCCATTTAATTAGGGTTTAGGAATATATTATTTTAATTATTTGAACAAAATAGTTCATGTTTTTCCAAGTTTAACCCCCTTTAACTAGGGTTTAGGGATAGATTATTGTAATTGTTTGTTCTAATTGTATGTTGCATTCCTGCATAACGGCAGGTATATACTGCCATGCAGCGTTATTTAAGCAACATATAAATCAATGGAGATCCGCATGTACTTCTAGAGATTGGATATGAGGTAATTATTAAAATATTTTAATAGATGGATTTTATTTTCAAAGCCTTAATTTAAGGATGACAAAATAAATCAAAATACTTATAAATATGTATAAATACATCACTCTAAATCTATAAATCTGTATAAGTATTACTTAAACCATCTTCTCATATGAAATATGAAAATGAATGATAGTGGTGGCATAAATTCTATAAATCTGTATAAGTATTACTTAAACCATCTTCTCGTATGAAATATAAAAACAAGTTGAAAATGAATGATAATGGTGGTATAAATTTCAAATAATTAAAAGATTATGATTTCATAGTTTGATCCTTATAGAATTGTTATAAATATATAATTCAATACTTCAAATTACCTTCACGGGTGATAAGATGTCATATAATAAAAATGAAAATGGAAAAGAGTCAATTGACCATTATCAAATATATCCTTAATGAATATTAAATAATGGATAATTAACTAAGTATGAAGCATAAAAAGGAGGGAAAATACTTTCTTTGATGTATTGTACGGGAGCTAGGGCTTCTACTCGATAAAAGGGATAAATTTTGTGGTTCACTTTACAGTGAGAAAAGTGCAAGATCATAGCTCTAAGCAAAGGATTGAGTTTGATAGAAAACAAGGAAATTACTAAGTATCGATTTTTCAAGTAAATGGTTTCTTTGCTTGATGAGTTTTCTCAATAATGGAGACAGATATTGACACCAAATCTTTGATCAAAGCAAGTTTCATTTCACTGAGCAAACAATTTTCACTTTGTTGAGAAAAGGATTACTTGTGACCATAGGAAAGTTAGTGCTCGATGATGTAGATGGATGCCTAGTTTTCCAAATGTCGAGAAATGATAAAAGACCCAAGAATTGAGAAAAATGTCCCATGTTTCGAAGAAAAAGAAAACTTGATATGGAGAAAAGTCAGTCAACCCATCCCTAATCTTCCTTTCATGAAGATAAATACATGGTTGATTACAAGTTGTGAAATGAGAATGCTTTTGGAGAAGAATTGGTTGATTAAAAGAAGTTTATAAATATTAATGGATATGGATAAGAGTCATCCAACCCTTCCCCAAACTTCCACTAGTGAACATCAAATTAGGGATATATAGGATTGATCGATACTAGTTAAGGAAAAATAGACATGGAGAAGAGCCAATTGGCCCTTCTATGGATAACTGCAAGTAGTGTTATGAAAACCATTGTGTGGAAGATTCTAACAACCTAATGAAGATCAAACTAGGATGATTAGAAGTAGTTATATGAGAATGGATATGGAGAATATTTTGTCAACCCTTCTCCAATTTTTACTTCATGATTATAAATCTATGGTTGATCGTAGGTTGTGAAATGAGAATGGTTTTGAATAAGAATTGATCAATTAAGGGAAGTTGTGTAATATTATAGATATGGAGAAGAGTTAATCGGCCATCCTTAAACATTTCATAATGAATATCAAACTAGGATCATTGGAAGTGGTCATATGTGAATGGGCTTGGAGAAGAATCAGTTAACCCTTACATAGAATGTAGTTCATGAATATAAATATATGGTTGATGGAAACTTGTGAAATGAGAATAGATTTGAAGAATAATTAGTCAATTAACAAACGTTGTGAAATGTTAATGGATATGGAGAAGATTCAACTAACCCTTTCCAATCTTCCATTAGTGAAGATCAATATGGGGATCCTTAGGAATGATCAATATTAGCTAAGGGAAAATATACATGGAAAATAACCAATTGAATTTTCA
The DNA here is from genome assembly GCA_009831015.1 of Picea engelmannii. Taxonomy (NCBI): domain Eukaryota; kingdom Viridiplantae; phylum Streptophyta; class Pinopsida; order Pinales; family Pinaceae; genus Picea; species Picea engelmannii. Next base: position 454,398 of record ML791040.1, read on the forward strand.
ATGGATGAAATCATGTAGTTTTGTGAAAACTACTGTGGAGAAGAGCTAACCAACCCTTCTGAGAATAATCTTGATGAAGATCAAAATAGGATGACTGGAAATGGTGATATGATAATGGATATGGATAAGAGTTGGAAGACATGATAAGAGAATGAATTTGGAGAAGTGTTGACTAACCGTTCACCAATATATGATTCATGAAGATAAAACAATTGATGATTAGAGGTTGTGAAATGAGAATGTCTTTAAAGAAAAATTGATTGATTAGTATAAATTGTGAAATATTTAATAGATATGGAGAAGATTTGGCCAAACATTCCCCAATCTTCCACTAGCGAATATCAATCTAGGGATCCATAGGAACAATGAATATTAATTAAAGAAAAATAAACATGGAGAAGAGTCAATTGATCCTCCTATGGATGAGCATAGGTAGTGCTATGAAAACCATTATGAAGAGGTATGGGAAGAACATCCCATAATGACAATTGAAATATGATAATTGGAAGCGATGATATGATAATGGATATAGAGAAGAGTCGATCGACCCTTCCCTAATTTGTACTCCATGAAGATAAATAGATGGAGAATATTTGTTCCAACCTTCCCCAATACAAACTCGATGAATATAATATATTAATTAATAGAAGTCATCAAATATAGCCATATTATTGATCAGAAGTCATTTTGGAAAGTATATATGGATAATATTTTACCAAACCTTCAATAAACTTCCTCATATGAATATAAAACTAGGGTGATGCTAAGTGGTTATAAGAGAATGGATATGGAGAAGAGTAAGCTCACCCTTCACTACAAGATTTGGGGTCAAAAAATGATGTTTATGCAACATTGTTTCAATGTTTACAAGTCAAAATGATGCCTTTTTACGAAAATAATCCTATTTTAATTTACTTGAATTTTGACATGATTTGGTAAATGTCACTACATAAACATCCTTGGTAAAGATATTAGTAATATACATTTCTACATGTTGATATGTTGACATGTGTGTGATATTCATCTCTCCCCTAAATGTTGATTTGATGATGATTGATAACATGCAAACTACCAATTTTAAGGCTTAACGTTGTTTTATCAACATAAGTGTGAAATTTTAGATGTTAAGGCAATCAAATGATGTCAATACATCATTATATCAATGTTAAGTGAATAAAAACAAAATATGGATGTCAATTAGTCTACATTGAGGGGAGAATTTTACTATGTGACCCCCATGCCATGGGTCATTAATTCTATCCTAATCTAAAAAGCATTGTCAATGATGTGGAGGAGTATTTCCTATAGTATCAACTTTGATCCTAACAATAATGATGATTCATGGATGTAGTATCCTGAAATCAATGATTAATCGTCATTGCGTTCATGCTACTATGGCCCCATGAATCATCAACATTGTAAGGGTCAAAGTCGAAATGATAGGAAACACTATTTTGGACCATCGATATAGATCATTTCCAAAGGGAAGATGCAAAATTGTGAGACAAGGATCACATAACAAAACATGCAGGGAAAGAAATATAATTACCTTGGGTACTTGTGAGTATTGTTCATCACATTTGTCCTTTGTTTTTATTTCCTATAAAAATTAAATTTAAAGTGCATTTCATTCACTTATATTGCCATTTTTACTCATTTTACTATGTGCATTGGTTAATACATATAACATTAGATAATAAATATTAGTAGAAGCATTCATCCTTTCAACTCATCTCAATAAATCTTAGTAGAAGAAGAAAGGATATATTATATTAAAGAATGAGCCATTACTTGGAAGACCAAATTCGTCATATTTTCTGGCACACCATTGCATAATATATTGGTAGGTGAAAAACTCAAGGAGTATAGTACCGTGAACTAACCATGATGTGCATAATCATTGTTACCACATGATAATGCATGGTTATTTTTGCATTTTCAAAGGTGCCCTTTTATTAACAAGCATAGTGGATGGGATGTGAACTCTTTAGATATTAGTGATAATTATGGGTCATGATTAGAATAGATGAGCACACATTTGATTTTGATCTTAGCTTGGGCATCACTCTTGCTTAATCAAGGTTGTAGATCGCTAGCATGGATGCAGATGAAAATTCACCTAAGACCATATTCATATGACAAATCAAGGTGTTGCCACATATTTTGAGTATTTTATACACATTTGGAGGAACTTCTATGTATTTTAAGGCATATCTCACCATTGAAGTTCCTTTGGGTGTCATTACATATTGTTAAAGGCACTTCACATATTGTTGGAGGGATAATGTGGATTTTTTGGCATATTTCACAAGCAATTTTTCACTCACCTAGAGAAGCACCCTCCTTAAGAGGAGGTTATGAGGTGCCATGTCACTTTAAATCAACTTTTATAAGGTGTAAACACCTACTCTAGACAATTGCTAACATTGGAGTTAGATTGCGGACCTAAGTGTACTCTTCTTATCTTGATATATTTAACCCATTTTGAATGTTTTTTTTTGGATATGAGAGCAGGTGTGGCTATGATATATTGATCTTATCATGCTTGACATCTATGATTATGTCACTTGATCCTATGCATTTAGTTGGAAACCATGCTAAGGTCTTTTTAACTTAAGACTAGTGTGGACTCTGTGGAATAGGTACACATGTCATGATTGCATTGGCCTATGTGGCAAGTTGATATTCTTAGTATTAATATGATTTAGGTCTCTTGGGATTAAAGGATCAAGGATGAATGATTAACTTAAAGAAAACAAGTTAAATTTTAAATGAAGAAATAACTTTCATTTGGGGTTGAGACAATGGGGTTGCGGCTAGGGTTTCCCTAGCCACAAACCAGACCGTAGTCGCCTCCCTCCTCCTGTTGTCATGTCGCCCTCCTCATGGAATCATTGGATAGTGGGAGATTGCTTCCTAATGGTGGTCGCACTCTCTCTTGGAGTGGTTTTGAACTCTTTCCGGTGATCCTTTTGGCAGACGTTCTCTCCCTGGAGCGATTCTAGTCTTTGCTTCCTCTGATGTGCGACTATGATGGTGGATGATGCCTTATACTCCAGATATGGCTCGTTGTAGCCATTTCTTCGTCTACGGGGTGCCCATTTTTGGATGTCGTTGACATTTGCTCGCAAAGTCCAGCTAGGATCCGCTACTCTGGTGAGGATCCGTCTTGTTTGAGGTATGAATGCAAGTCCATGGGTGCGCCTTTTGGGTCATCATACGATCCTTCTATACTCTGGAATGATATTCTTAGATCTGTTTTTTTGGTACATGATCTTTTGTTTGCAGGTTGCTAGTTTTTTATCCTCGGCCTCTAGTGTATGCAGTAGTTTTCGGAAGTTTTCTCTAGGGTTGGATCTCACCAATCTATCCCAACTAGTATGTCCAGGGCTTGATGCAATGTCAGGTTTTTCTCAGTGATCTTGGTGGCTGGGGATCCTTGTGTCCCCCTCGGGTTTGTTTTGTGGAGTGGAGGTTGGGGTTTCAGACCTCGGTTTGAATCATAACTTTGAGGTCCTTCTCTTTCGGGCGTGCGGTTTCTAGTTTTTATGTGCTTGCAGGCTCTCATGTTGTCCCTCTGGATCTGTTCTCGGATGGAGTTCTTTGCCGCTTTGGACTGGACCATCTAGGTTCTCTTTTGTTCTTCTTCTGCCATTTTTTTGGATGAGAATGATGACTAGTCACATGAACAACAACAACAACAACATGATTTATAATTTATCACGCACAAAGACACCCAAGTTAAGCATCAACAAGAAGTGTAGGCACATCAAGATGTATAGGTTGCACATCATGAGCTCAAAGCACTCCATGTCACAAAAGTCACCATGCATACTGAAAGTAAATCCCACCACAAAGTGGTGCTCACATCCCATAAAGAAGTCATCAGCATCGTAGCTGAAGTTTATGCATGGTTACCAAGGCTAGGGGATGACAAGCCATACATACATGTGCCTCACAAACTTCAGACGGTTAGGGAGTGTGTCCAATTTCTAGAGACTCAAAATATTGAGCTTCATGAGAAGCTTAAGTGACCTTCCTTGAACAAATAGGAGTTGCAGCAGAAGATAACATTGGTTGAGGAAGCATTGAAAAAGGGTCAAGCATGCATCAATGACTTCATGGGACTTCATGAGCTAGCAAGTTAGTTAGGATTGCCACGCTCCAGGAAGATTTGGGGGATGCATATGGACATGTAAAGCGTGTGGGACTTTTGTTCACTCAAGTGAGTGGAGTAGAGTAGTCGAAAAGGGAGAGAGTTTAGTATTGTAACAGAGAGTCGATTGGAACATAAAGAGAGATTTCCACGTCTAGTTTTGTCTATGTCTTGCTTGTGTCTGTAATAGAGATAGAATTGTGTATGAATGAATAAAAGAGACTAGAGCGCATGGTGCAAATGTATTTTATGATTGTTGTATGAGTCTAGAGAACATGACACGGACCTCTATTGTGACTTTTGTATCTAAATGTATCTAAAATGAATGAATGAAATATGAAGTCCTTTCTCTTTGCATTCTTACATATGTTATCGTTTGAATGTATATATGATTTACTTTCTAGTACATAGTACTTTGTTAGTTCGTTATGAATGAACGAATGTATTTATACTCGAGAGATTTTCTTGTGTGCGATTTCCTTTCACATCTGACTCAAGACTAATGGTCTATGTGATTCTCATGGTGTCTCGGGTGAGACCTTCTTTGGTCCTAGATAGAAGATTGAATATGTCGGGGCCTTGGGGTTTTGTTGGTCAAGCATGATGAACCCCGAGTCTTCAACCCCAAGCGAGAAGAATGTACAGAGAAAACACTGATATTTCTATATCAATTTGACTTTTGACCCTCCCTACCATAAGTATGTGACCTAGACTCGAAAAACATTAGAGAAATTTTGAGGTATAAAATGGGCCTCCTAAGGAAAATAATAAAATAAGAGTTAGTTAGTCTCAAAGGAAAAAAAAAACTACCTTTTTATCATATTTTTTATGTATCTCCATATAGGTTTAATCAAGTTTTAAGTGCAAGCATTCACTGGATGCAAAATTTAATTTCACATCCAATGAGTGCCTACACTTGAAATTTAAGTCAACGTAAAAGGAGATAAGTTGAAAATACAATTAAAAATATAGTGTTTTATCTTTCCCTCCAAAACTGCTTATCCTTATGGTTGACACCATCATCTTGAATCCTATTGGTTCTTTTAAAGTTGATGTTAATAACACATTTTTTTGTTTTGAGGCCCATTTTTTACCTCAAAATTCCTCTAATGATAAAACTGATTGACACTTCTCTCCCACAATCACAACGCTATGACTGTAACTCTAACAAATAGACCTAAAAATAAGGGGAGGGACTTGACACAACATAAGACTCAATATGAAAAGTAGAACTAAATGGAATAATGTGAAACAAAGAAGACCAAAACCAAAATTTCACATAACCCTAACTAAGATAATGTCCCTAGGAACAATACATAATTTAGAAATCTAGGGGTTTGGGTATAAGGCTTTAGGTGAGTGACATTCACCTATCTAGGTTGAAGTATACCATCAAGTTGACCTAGGCACGTAGCACCAAACTCCTTGATCTATGTAATCATAAAAGGTCACAACCAATGCATGATATGGATTGTATAAGGGACAAAATGAAACACACATAGGAATATAGCAGAGAGCACAGTAATACAATGAAAACCCAAATTCTATTAATGAATAAATTAACAAAATATTGTAGAACACAAACTAGCTAGAATGGTGCTATCTTATCTTTGAAGAGATAGAGATGTCAGGTACACTCATTCGAAAAATATAATAAAATAGGTTGAAAGGATGGCCTTTTAACATAAATAATGAACCCCAAAGGTCCAAAACCCTGAACCTAGGAGGCGAAGCACCAAAAGGCGTGAGTTTCTACATCAACTTTCACATACAATCTCGGTTTGGTGCATATAGTAGCATGTTGGAAATCTCTAACCAAAGACTACAATATTACAGAATGGATTTGGTTTTCCAAAGGTAAACCCAATCCCTTTACCCTTTATATAAAACATCGTTTAGGACCTCAAAACGGCCTTGGAATTTTAGGACCCAGAAAATCCAAAAAAATTATAACAAAACTACCAAGATGGAGAACTGTGTTGAGTTAGTGGAAGAGGTGGGTGGCCATCGATAACCACATAGATCAATCCAACCCCCTTAGGAATCAATGGTCCCCATTGCATCAAGTTATGGAGAAACTTTTGTTGAATATGAAGCTTACTGAGTCATTTTCCTTGCTAAAGAAGTTGTCTCGCTGTGACAACCCATTAGAGTTGGATGTTTTGATGGGGAGTTCCCTTCATATTGGTGTCCATGATTCGATCCACTATATCTTTCTCAAGGTAGTTGAGATTGAATTTTGTAGGTGCCAAGTGCTCAACCACTTCCAAGGTGTCCAACATAGGTGGGAAATATGGTCGATGTAGCTCCACATTAAATATTGGGTGTAAGTTAAGGAAATGAGAAATACTCAATTCGAAATAATTTTAACCCATATCCTTTGTGATGGTGTAAGGCCCATATCAAAGTATTATGAGCTTGTTATGGGGGCCCTTGAAGCACTCTTTCTACAAATGCAACCAGACCTTGTTGCCAACCTAAAACTTGTGTGGAAC
>ML791041.1:0-29724 GCA_009831015.1 Picea engelmannii
TATAATTTTTCATCCCAAGTAACGAATCATAGAGCTAAATGGCAGACCAGATATATATACAAAAATGCACAGTAAATTCACCCGGAAAGTATAAAACGCAGACTTAAATTATTAGGAAGGTTATTGAAGACGCAGAGTTACTTCGTCACGCATACATCAACATTGGGATCAATGTAGAGAGTCACAAGCGGTTCGCAATGGCAAGGAAAAACAATCCCAGAGGTAATCCAATGCAACAAGGCACACGACAATCACTCAACCTGGAACAATGAACAGGGTTAGGCATCTGGGCAAAACATCCTTCACTCACCATCCTCGCACAAAAAATCAGGGCATTAGAATCTATAAGTCTCTATGCACCGAAGTAATGATCATCGATTTGGCTCCTCGCTGACTACTTGGGCGTGGACTGACAAACTAGGGATGAGTATGAAAAGCACTACTCTTCACAACAATGGACAAACCCAAGGAAAATCACAACATGCAGGAAGGCCAAGGGAATCAATCAACAAGGAGCTTAAGGCTATGGGGAAATTAAGTTATCAATTAAAATGCTAAGTCAACACTTTATTTACCCAATTAAAAATACAGAATTGAAAGTGTAAGGTATAATAAGAATCTACCATACAGAATCCAAGTAAGCGTACCGTATCCCAAGTCGTTTGCTCTGAGTCATTATCCCATGTGCTCCGCGTAGTTGTCGACTGATGAAACTTCACTGGTACCTCCCATCCAACGCTAGGGGTACTCTTCTTCCTCCTTATCCCCCCGCACTGCAAAGGGGCCACACACACCCAAACAGAGAAACACTATCTCCCATCTCGCCTCGCAAGGCCGAGATACCACTCCTCACCAAGATGGGTATCCAATGACGCAAGCGCACCCTCGGGGGCACGTCTGCTCACAGGACCTTCTCTCCTTCCTCAACCCGAAGAACTCAAAGGTTCCTTATTTCCCTATCGGGAAATATTCCACCCACAGCAACTAAACATAGGTCCTCCCTTTCTTCTATCGGGGTTTGGATACTTGTGATATTCCAGCAACTTGGATCACCGATCCCCGATGCACTCCTTTATTGCTTTTAGCCCCACCTGGCTAAGCCTTTAGTCCACATGACTCGCTTCTATAAGACCACAGCCTTATACCCCCTTCGTCGGGGTTTCTCACTTCAAAATCCCAATGCGCTCAAATGCTCGTTAGCCTTCGAGGCTAAGCTCTTTGTCTATGTGACCTCCTCTATATGACTATAGTCATATCCCTCATTGGAGTTTCGAACTTCCTCATGTCAAAATACAATTGTCTCCACGACTTGCAATTCCCCGAATTTCGATGCGCCTTTTCCACGATAGCCCTCCTCACTATAGGCCTTGGCCCATATGACCCTTAACCCATGACCACAGTCTTATCCCCATCGGGATTATGGGTTTTTAAATGCTACAAAACAATTTCCCACGGGATTCCCGATTCGTCGTTCTACTGACAGCCGGCTCCCTTAATGGCACTTCCCACCTTTCCAACATGCTGACAGCTGGCTTCCTTAATGGCACTTCCCACCTTTCAACCATGCTGACAGCTGGCTTCCACTCATCGGGGTTTCGTGGTTCGCGATTCCAAAATGTGTAACCACTTTGTCATCAGGATCCCCGATATCCCGATGACCCAAACACTGATGGACGACCTCCTCGTCGGGACTTTTCCCGATGACGCTGATTGCCTCCACGCGTCCTCCTCCGATGGACAGTCCCGATTTCTCTGGGGTTTCGCGACTTGCAATGTCCTAATTTTCTTTTCCTCACGAACTCCGATTCCCTGATGCCAGATGTCCCGATGCCTCTCCGGAATACTGACGCGTGTCCTGTCGAGATCAATGGCTAGGATTTCCGTCGGTGTTTCGAGACTCGAAAGGCCTAGAACTTTAGGACCTTTGAAACCTCGATGGCTCTAATATCGTGATGACTCCTCTGGGCTTAAACCCTGTGCAGCTTCAGTCCAATCGGAGGGTTGACGGGTAATCAGATGATGATCCAACGGCTCACGGTATCCTAAGCTTAAACTCCTGGTGTGGCCATAACTTCCTCACTACTTCTGATGGATCTGACAGCTGATGGGATTTTCATGAGTTCCCCCCCCACAAGATCTTGACCGTCGCTCCTCTTCCTTGAGGATTTCTTTATGCGAAATGTCCTCTGCAGTCCTTCAACAGATTTGAAGGCTTTACCCCTCCTGAGATTTCTCACACTCCAAACTCTAAGAGGGTCCTTGCACGAACTCCTTGTGCAAATACTTCCTTAGGACTACTCAAAGGTACTATACCTCCTGAGCTTTGTCAATTCTGAATATTTCAGAATTTGAATCCCCTGCTCGCACTCCTTGCGGAAACCTTCAAATATCATCAAAATATCTGAGAGCTCTTCGACTTTGCGCACACCTGTAGCAGCAGTCCTTCAATGCTTCGCTCAATTTCACAACTGAGACGTTCCTCAGCCTGCGCACCCCTTGCATGGCTTCAGTAACCCAATTTCACTTCTGGGTGAACGAGAACAAGAGTTAAACTACCTGAGCTTCCGTCAATGGACTCCTTGCGGACGACTTCAACTGCACTCCTTGCAGGAATCCTTGCTCAGATAGAGAAACAATTGAAACTCATTCCTTCTTTCTTCAGACTTCAACTCAAACCATGAAATCACATACACAGCATATATAAGAAAATGTATATCAGGAAGCAAACATTCAAGAGCATAACATCAATACACATACACAGAGAATAACACAAAAGCCATGAGTCTGAATGAATTTCTTTTATTAATTCAAGATCTATACATGGGTGTTCTTCTACAGTTCTCTCTGCTTCTCTTCTATGCTCCAATGCTTCTAACTATTCCCCTGAATTATTTTACAATGTACAATGAGGGTGTCTATATCCGTTTTCCCTCCTTCTTTCTAAAACTTTCTAATCTATGAAATCAAGTCTATCTACCTGCATTAACTAGTTTAAATGCCTCCTATCTACTAAGGATGAGAGCGAATCGCTCAAGGTCCAATACAATGCATAAGTACGCCTCTTCTTAACTATCACATTTAAGTTTGGTGCATCCATTCTTCAAAAGTTTAAACAATTTGACATATGCTCAAAATGTGTGGCGCTTTCCCCCACGCTCGCTTGATGTTGACAATGCTCCTGCATCATACTCCCTTGCTTGAATTTTTTTCATGGGATCCTTTCCATGAGCTCCTACATGGTGTATCCATGCTTTTGAATCTCTGCTTCAGTCTCCCAGCTGGCATCTTCAACTGGATGACCCTTCCATTTGACCAGATATTCAAAATATTCCTTCCTTCTGGTTTTCTTACCCACTCGTTTATCCAGTATCTGCTCCATCTATGGAATCTCTGCAAGTGGCATCTGCTTCTTCCACTAAACCTTTGATTGTTTATCACTTATTCCTGCTTCCTCAGCTTTATATGGATATAAATCTGTGACATTGAATATCGGAGAAATTTCGATCCCATCGGGTAATTCAATCTCATAAGCATTTTCTCCCATTTTCTTCAAGACCTTACATGGTCCGGTTTTCTTCATCTTCAATTTCTTGTATGTTCCTCTCAGGAACCTTTCTCTCCTCAAGTGCGCCAGAATTAATTCACCAACCTTGAACTGAAGGTGTCTCTTCCACTGGTCGACTCTGCGCTTATATTCGTGACTTGAATCTAGCAGTCACTGCTTCACCTGGCTATGAAGTTCTTTCATCGCCTCTGTGAACTCTTCGGCACTTGTGCTCCTAGTCGCAGTCTGTTCCGAATCCCTTAATTCAGAAACTCCTCTCGGATGTGTTCCATATGCAATCTGGAATGGGATTTTTCCTATGCTTCTGTTCACTGAGTCATTATAAGCAAACTCTGCCTGCGACAATGCATTGTCCCAACTGTTGTGGTACTCCATCACCAAGCTTCTCAGCAAGTCTCCCAGACTTCTGTTCACCACTTTTGTTTGTCTGTCCCTCTGAGGATGATAAGCATAACTAAACATCAAGTTAGTCCCTAGCTTCTTCCATAATGTCCTCCAAAAGTGTCCTAAAAACTTTGTATCTCTGTCTGAAACAATACTCCTTTGTAAGCCGTGAAGTCGAACGACTTCTTTGAAAAACAGATCCGCGATGTGTGTCGCGTCACTAGTTTTATGACATGGGATAAAATGTGCCATCTTGGAAAATCTATCTACTACCACAAAGATCGAATCGTGTCCTTGGCAATCCCAATATGAAATCCATGCTAATTTCCTCCCACGGCTTCTCAGGTATGGGAAATGGTTGATAAAAACCTGCATTCTGCTTCCTTCCCTTTGAATGCTGGCAAATCCTGCATCTGTCTACAAACCTTTTGACCTCTTCTCACATCCCTGGCCAAAAGTATGAATCCCTCAGCTTTGCAAATGTTTTATCATGACCGAAGTGTCCGGCCAATCCTCCGTTGTGTTTCTCCTTTAGAAGATTCTCCCTCATGGAGCAATTCAGAATACACAGTTGATTGCCCCTAAATAACAATCCTTCCTGAATCATGTACTCATCCCATCTGCTGCTATCTCTGAGAACTGGATTCTCAGTTGCTTCATGCGCTTCCTTAAATTCTTGGTCATCTGCATACATATCCATGAGATTATCAAAGCCTAACGTCCTGACTTTGAATTCCTGCAACAGCAAACACTTCCTGCTCAGAGCATCAACAACTTTGTTAGCAGTACTAGAAATATGTTTTATCACAAAAGTGAAATTTTGCATGTATTCAACCCATTTAACATGCCTCTGATTCAACTTCTCCTATTGAGTCACAAATTGTAATGCATGGTTATCACTATACAAAATAAATTCCTTTGGAATCAAATAGTGCCTCCATTTTTTCAATGCGTGTATGATGGCGTAGAATTGCTTATCATACGTGGAGTAATTTTCTTTTGCTTCATTCAACTTTTCGCTGAAATATGCAATCGGTCTGTCCTCCTGACTTAAGACCGCTCCTATGGCAAACCCGCTTGCATCACATTTTACCTGAAATGTCTTTTGAAAATCCGGCAACACCAGAATTGGTTGTTCCGTAATCTTCCATTTCAACAAATTGAAACTCTTCTCATCCTCTTCAGTCCAGTGAAAATATTTATGTCTTTTCTTCACTGTATCCATCATTGCTGCACTAATTCCAATGAAATTCCTGATGAATTTTCTATAGAAACTAGTCAATCCATGGAAACTCCTCACCTCGAATACATTCTTCGATGATGGCCAATTCTTAATCACTTCCACCTTATCTGGATCCATCCTCAACTCATTTTCCAAAATAACAAATCCTGAATAGATGATTTATGTCTTCATGAATGAGGACTTCTTCATGTTTATCAACAACTTCTTCTGCTGTAGCTTCTTCATCACAATGGCCAAATGCTTCAAATGTTCTTCCACTGATTTACTGTAAATCAGTATGTCATCCAAATACACGATGACAAATTTTCCGATGAAATCCTTTAGGACTTCATTCATCAACCTCATAAAGGTACTTGGCTCATTTGTTAAGCCAAACGACATAACAATCCATTCATACAAACCTTCATTTGTCTTGAATGTTGTCTTCCATTCATCGCCTTCTCTCATGCGAATCTGGTGATATCCACTCTTCAAATCAATCTTTGAAAAGAATTTTTCTCCACTTAAGAAATCCATCAAATCATCCATTCTTGGCAATGGGAATCTGTACCTGATGGTTATCTTGTTGATCGCCCTTGAGTCAGTACACATCCTCCAACCTCCGTCTTTCTTCGGACTGAGTACTGTTGGAACAACACACGGACTCAAGCTTTCCCTGACCAATCCCTTGTCCAATAAATCCTGGAATTGTCTTTTGAATTGTTCATTCTCCTGCGGTGTCAATCTATATGCGGCTTTGTTTTGTAAACTAGATCCTGGTATGAGATCAATGTGATGACTCACACTTCTCATCGGTGGCAACGAATGAGGTAATTCGTCCACTACAATATCAATGAACTCTTCCAGCAGTCCCTGAACTTCTTCTGGAAAATCATCCACTCTTGTGCTAGTCAGAACAATCTTCGATTTTCTGACCACAAAGAATTGTGGATCCTCCTTTTTCTTCACTTCCATAAGAAGTTCCTTCCCACTCATGAGAAGTATAATGTTACCTACTTCCGGATTCACTTCCTTATCCTCAATTGGATGCAACATATGGGTTCTCCCATTCTTCTCGAGGGTGTATGTGTTCATCCTCCCATCATGAATCACATTTCTATCATATTGCCATGGTCTACCTAGCAATAGATGACAAACATCCATAGGAATAACATCACAGAGTATTTTATCATTATACCCTTCTATTTTGAATTCAACTAAACATTGTTTAGTGACATTTACCTGATGTCCCTTCTGTAGCCATGAAACCTTGTATGGACTCAGGTGATCAGTCGTTTCCAGTTCCAACTTCTCTACCATCTCGGTTGAAACGAGATGATCTATGCTACCACTGTCCACAATGACCTTGCATACTCTGTCCTTGGTCTTGCAAGCTGTTCTGAAAATTCTGGTCCTTTGGACTGAACTTTCCACTTATTTTTCTGGTGTCAAAAGGACTTTTCGCATCACCAGTGATCTTTCGCCTTCATCATATTCTGCCTCAACATCTCACCTCTGTGCCTCGGTGATGTGAGTGTCTCCACTGTCCTTATTTTTCTCTCTACACTCGAATGACCTGTGCCCATTGTTTCCACACGTGAAGCATGTGATTACTCCACCTCTTCCTCTTCCTCTACCTCTGGTACGAGGAAACATATTGTTATCAGCATATCCTCCTCTCTATTCAATATGCTTCCCTCTCTACTTAGCATGTTGTCCTCGCTGTGAACTTCCACCTCTCTCATTCCTAGTCTGAGGCTTTTTCCAGTCGTCCTTGGGCTTTTGATATTTATCTTGGGAAACCGATTTGCCTTTGGGCTGACTTCTACCTCGTCCTCGCTGACCTTGTTTATGGCTCAACTTCTCTTTAGCTTTCAAATCCATTTGATAGGCATCCTCCACTGTTCAGATGGTTGCCATACCCATTTCATCTTGAATCTCATATCTCAGGCCATTCATATACCTGGCCACTTTTTCGTCATTGCTTTCGCGATGACCTGCCCTAATATTCAATCTGTAAAATTCCTCAGTATACTCCTTTATTGTCATCAGCTTCTATCTCAGGTTCTGCATCCTCCTGAATAGAGTGATTTGATAGTCCCTGGGAATGAATTTTGCCTTCATCTTTGCAATCATCCTATCCTAGCTCTTAATTTTATGCTTGCCTTGGCAACACCTATCCGCTTGTAGTTCATCCCACCACAAGGTTGCATGTCCTTTTAATCTCGTAACGGCATGCCTGATCTTCTTGTCTTCTTCGATATCTTCATAGTCAAAGTAAGTGTCTAGAGCTCTAATCCAATCTAGAAGCTCTTGCACATCCAGATTTCCCTCATAAACTGGAATGTCCATTTTTACCTTTGCACCCATTCTTGCAACAACCTTTAATAAGAGTTCATTTGCTGCATCTTCCGCTAGGGTTTCTTCTCTTCCCTGTCCAACATCATCTTCATTTTCGGAATCACTGATATCTCCTGCCTCATCTTTTCGGCTTTCTCTTGTCCCCATATCCACAATCATAGATCGTAAGTTATGTAGTTCTCTTTCTACTTCTGGATTCTTCACTTGCCTAACCCTTCCTCTGGGCATTTCCCTTTCCTCCTCTGGATCGGGTGATCGTCTATCCCTTCTCCTTGGTGCCATGGTGAAACTCTTCTTCTCTACTACAGAAAGCAAAGAAATTTTCTTGCTTTGATACCACTTGACGCAGGTGCACCATCGGGGGCACGTCCGCTCACATGACCTTCTCTCCTTCCTCGGCCCGAAGAACTCAAAGGTGCCCTATTTCCCTATCGGGAAATATTCCACCCACAACAAATAAACATAGGGCCTCCCTTTATTCTATCGAGGTTTGGATACCTGTGATATTCCAGCAACTTGGATCACCGATCCCCGATGCGCTCCTTTGTTTATTTTAGCCCCACCTCGCTAAGCCTTTAGTCCACACGACCGACTTCTATAAGACCACAGCCTTATACCCCTTTCGTCGAGGTTTTTGACCTCAAAATCCCGATGCGCTCAAATGCCCGTTATCCTTCTAGGCTAAGATCTTTGTTTACATGACCTCCTCTATATGACCATAGTCATATCCCTCATCTGAGTTTCAGACTTCCCGATGTCAAAATACAATTGTCTCCAGGACTTGCGATTCCCCGAATTTCGAAGCGCATTTTCCACGATAGGCCTACTGACTATAGGCCTTGGCCCATATGACCGTTAACCTGTGACCACGGTCTTATCCCCGTCGGGATTACGAGTTTTTAAATGCTACAAAACACTTGCCCACGAGATTCCCGATTCGCCATTCTAATGACAGTTGGCTCCCTTAATGGCACTTCCCACCTTTCCAATGTGCTGACATTTGGCTTCCTTAATGGCACTTTCCACCTTTCCAATGTGCTGACAGCTGGCTTCCACTCAACAGGGTTTCGCGGTTCGCGATTCCAAAATGCGTAACCACTTTGTCATCAAGATCCCCGATATCCCGATGACCCAAACACCGATGGACGACCTCCCCGTCGGGACTTTTCCCGATGATGCTGATTGCCTCCACACGTCCTCCTCCGATGGATGGTCCCGATTTCTCTGGAGTTTTGCGACTTGCGATGTCCTAATTTTCTTTTCCTCGGGAACTTCGATTCCCCGATGCCAGATGTCTTGATGCCTCTCCGAAATACTGACGCGTGTCCTGTCAAGATCAACGACTAGGATTTTCATCGGTGTTTCGAGACTCGAAAGGCCTCGAAATTTAGGACCTTTGAAACCCCGATGGCTCCAATATCTTGATGACTCCTCTGGACTTAAAACCTGTGCATCTTCGGTCCAATCAGACGGTTGACGGGTAATCATATTATGATACAACGACTCACCGTATCCTGAGCTTAAACTCTTGGTGTGGCCGTAACTTCCTCGCTACTTTTGATGGATCTGACAGCTGACGGGATTTTCATGAGTTCCCCCCCCCACAAGATCTTGACCGTCGCTCCTCTTCCTTGAGGATTTCTTGATGCGAAACCTCCTATGCAGTCCTTCAACAGATTTGAAGGCTTTACCCCTCCTGAGCTTTCTCACACTCCAACTTCTAATAGGGTCCTTGCACGAACTCCTTATGCAAATCCTTCCTTAGGACTACTCAAAAGGTACTATACCTCCTAATCTTTTTCAATTATGAATATTTCAGAATTTGAATCCCCTGCTCACACTTCTTGCGGAATCCTTCAGATATCCTCAAAATATCTGAGAGCTCTTCGACTCTGCGCACACCTGCAGCGACATTCCTTCAATGCTTCGCTCAGTTTCACAACTAAGACGTTCCTCATCCTACGCACCCCTTGCATGGCTTCAGTAACCCAATTTCACTTTTGGGTGAACGAGAACAAGAGTTAAACTCCCTGAGCCTTCGTCAATGCACTCCTTGCGGATGACTTCAACTGTACTCCTTTCCGGAATCCTTGCTCAGATAGAGAAACAATTGAAACTCATTCCTTCTTCCTTCAGACTTCAACTCAAACCATGAAATCACATACACAACATATATAAGAAAATGTATATCAGGAAGCAAACATTCAAGAGCATAACATCAATACACATACACAGAGAATAACACAAAAGCCATGATTCTGAATCAATTTCTTCTATTAATTCAAGATCTGTACATGGGTGTTCTTCTACAGTTCTCTCTACTTCTCTTCTATGCTCCAATGCTTCTAACTATTCCCCTGAATTATTTTACAATGTACAATCAGGGTGTCTATATTCGTTTCCCTCCTTCTTTCTAAAACTGTCTAATCTAGGAAATCAGGTCTATCTACCTGCATTAACTAGTTTAAATGCCTCCTATCTACTAAGGACGAGAGCAAATCGCTCAAGGTCAAATACAATGCATAAGTACGCCTCTTCTTAACTATCACATTTAAGTTTGGCGCATCCATTCTTCAAAAGTTTAAACAATTTGACATATGCTCAAAATGTGTGGTGCTTACCCCCACGCTTGCTTGATGTTGGCGATGCTCCTGCATCATCCAAACTCCCACAAGCTAAGTCAGTCAAGTCTAAATTTCTGCAGTGTAACATTGCGCATCACAACACAGTTCCATTCTCCTCCTTCTCCCTCCTTTCTATAGAGTTTCTAAGTCATTTACTTTCCCAAAATCCCATTTAATTTATTCTTCAATAATTTAATTCATAAAAATCCTCCTCGTACATGTGTCACCCATCCCCTTCATTGCACCATAAATTAATTTCATTAATTAATTAATTACTCATATTTCCCTCACCCACCTAAAAGCATTCCTAGAATCGCTCCTAGGTGTCCCCATATTCCCTTACACATTTTAATGACTTACCCCCTTACTAATTCACTAGTTGAGTTCAATTTATAAAGTTCTTAAATGAAAAATACCTTACTAAGTTAGTCTTTCTATTTTTTCCTTATGTTTCCCTTTCTCTTTATGTTTCCTGCTTTTTCCTAGTTTCCTAATTCTTTTAAACTTCCTTCTTTCCCTTTTCATTTAAAACTCAAATTGGCAAGAGAGGAAAATTACCTTTTTCCCATTTTTCTTTTTAATTAATAAATTTTTAATTAACATATGTAACAAAACAATTATTTCCCCTTTTTCCCCCTTTTTAAATTTTATCCCCGAAAAGAGTTATTTTTTTAAATTAATTGAATCGCTTACCCCCTTCTCGTCACATGATTAATGATGATTACTTTTATTGTTTATTTATTTTTATTTTTATTTTTATATAAATATATGTTTTTTATCACATGTATCACTTAGACCTAGATTTTATTTTCCTAGGCTGGGCGACATTTTATTAGGGAAATTTTATTAAATATTTTTTATCACATTATTCGTTCTAAGGCCACCTAGGTTTATTAATTTATTAATTAACAATGTTACGTGCCCTTCAGGACGCACTAGGTGCTTCAAGGGTGCCACTCACCTCATTATGTTTCCCTTGCATGATGTGGCCTTCAGGATGCACTACATGCTCCAAGGGTGCCACTCGTCTCATTATGTCTCCCTTGTGGGACATGCCCTTCAGGATGCACTACGTGTTCCAAGGGTGCCACTCAGCTCTTGAATAACTTGGTAGACATAAAAAAATCCCTGGAGTCAATACTCCGCCAGGTGATCTTGTGGGAGACTAAGGGTCTCTAAGGAATAAGGCCCCTGCCTTATTGTGAACCCCTTATAATCATCGTGAGTGAATGTCGTGGTCTTCCCTTACGACATCATGGGTCTTCTCAAATTAGGTAATCATTAACCTACAGTTCTAGCCATGACAAGAGTGCTAGTAGGTTATGGTAGGGTTGTTTTCCACACCTCTCCCTCAACATTTATGGTTATCGTGCATGACCCCTCTATTCCCCATGTGAGTATGGTTGGTAAGCTATATTTATCCCCAATAGTCCACTCCCTGACTCGATTCGGAGTCCAAGGGGTTTCATCGATGCCTCTCCATCCTCGAGGTCCAAAATCCTTCACACTCAGGAAAACTGAGTCAATAGCACTTGTCTATGTCAATACAGAAAAATAACATGTCATCAATCCATAATGCCTTGTAACCATAATCAAATGCCCAATAGTATAATAATTTGAATCACTTGCAAGCAAGTGTCCTCAATAAATAAGTTCGATCAGTGCGTGCAAGAGCGGGATGTTACAGATCTTCTGTGGATGTACTCCCTTCTCCGTCAAATCTAAGTTCTGACAAGAGATAAAGTCTATTTCTAGGAATGTTAACAAATGGGATATTAAAAACACTTTCCCATACAAATTTTTTGACAAGATCCATTTTTGTAATGTGACAATAAAGAATTTGGCTCCGAGTTATCTTGTCATCTAACTAGCCCTTAATCATGTGGATGACATTACCAAAGGATAGATAATGAATAAAAAAGAACTATGGACAAAGAACTTAAATGATTAATATAAATAATTTGAAACTAAAACATTCAATCATTTAATTTTATCGGTCCTCCTTCTAGCGCCATTTGTTGATAGGCGTTTATGACACACCGTCCACCAGAAGGGAATACTTCGGTCTGAGGTTATCTAAATAACCCAAGCCGTTGGAAATAACTACCCCTGATGGGTTTAACGACTTTGTTAGCTGACAAATGGATCTAATATAAACTATGAAAATTAAATAACTAACTATTCATTAATGAATATCTACTATACACATTCACTATTCTAACTTTTATATACAACATATATAAATAAACATGTACAAGATTTACAAGAAACATTGTAAACTAAGGTTATACATGAGAACTGAATCTTAGGAAAAATTAAATAGATCTAGAACATACTACTAATCTAATTTTAACCTTGAAACTAAAAAAAAAGGAAAACAAATGAATGTAAATAATAATAATTTAACTGAAATAAACAAAGTATTTAAGCTTAAATGTTAATTTACATTCACAAAATATAAATCAAAACAAAAAGAAAATCATTAACCTATAATTGGCCAGTATTTAAAGAGAAATTTTGGTTGTGCCTTCATGTATAACGTTGCTCCAACAACCTGTCTTTTAAGAGAAATCTACAAAAGAATGTTGTATAATTCTAAGATTGTGACAATCTTAGGATAAAAATCACTTTGACTAACAATTTAAATCTTATTTAAAATGTAGAAAGAACAACATTCAAATCATGATCCTTAGTGAAGATATAATAGATTAATTGACAATAAGAAAAATCTCAATTGAACAATTATATCTTTACAAATCTGAATTACATGAATATACTCAATATAATACAATATTTGTATCAAAATAATAGAATCACCAAGATCAAGATAATTGGGATAATAGACTCTTAAAGATTGAAAAAATTAATAAATAAATGATAGCAATTAACCATGTATTGATAAAACAGACTAAAGTTAATTTAAATCATTGCATAATCAATTACTCAAAGAATATGAAGATATTATAATGAAAACAAAACCATTTTACTCACAGGACAAAAGCCATTAAGCAATATGGAATTTCATATTCTTCTTTGAAAATACTGGTCCATTCTCCCAAAATTCCAACCATCTGTTACTCTTTCTGAAAAGAAAATGTTTACAAAATAAATAATATACAAAAAATAAAGGATAAAAATCCTCCTCTCAATTTCCTAGATCTCCTTTGGCTCTTAAATTTCTCATATATTTATGTAATGAATGAATAGTTTGGGCGTCACTAACAATTTCCACAACCTGAATTATTCCTCTTAAATAAAGAAAAATATCTTTCAAAGAGTGCATTTGTTTAAGAAAAATACCTTGATTAAGCTAAATAGGTCCATTCTGCAGATGGGTTTTCAGTCGTTTCGTGAGATTCCTCACAGTTTGGCTGCAATCTGTCTCACAAAATCATCTTTCAGTTTTTGAACGCATTTCGAAATCTTATCTCTTCTTTCTCGTAAAGTATTTGCAGTAATCCAATGTTGTTTTTGGATCAATTATCTTGAACGTATTTAGACAAGAAAATCAAGCCATGATCAGATCCGTACAAAATATCTGATAATAGAAACCTGTGAAACAAAAATAAACCAATTTATTTCAAAACAAAAATTTATTTCAAAGTTCACTTAGAATTTAATATTCTAAAATTTGAGGATATTATAGTCTTTCTGTGTTTCCTAGCATTTTGTGCCTATTTTTAGCTCGAATTTTAACAATCCATGAATCGTGTTTTCTGCAATTTCTTTTAGCAGCTTTTGTTAGTTTTTCTTGGATTGAAAGAAAATAAAAAACCTATGTTTTATTCTAGCTAGGTTTCTTTCTTTATTTGCATTGTTATTTGAAAAATACAAAGGAATTAGCATAGGGTTGTGTTTTTTTCTCATCTTGGAAGAATTTCAAAATAAAAATAATGAAGAAAATCCTTTCATTTTCTCTTTTGTTTCACTCGAAAGTTGCAGTGTGCATTTTGCATTGAAAGGAGAAAAGATTGTATCTTTATGTTTGAAGGGATGTTCATGCATTTTCTTTCTTGAAACTCTTTCTCATCTTAAGTATTAGTGAAATGCTTTCTTTGTCAGTCATCTTATAAGTTTCATTTTTGAAAGAGTCTTAAACAACATCAGTTTCACTACCATATCCCTGAGTAATCAAGCCACTAAAATTAATGCTTAATGTTAAAATCAATGACAATTTTTCGTTTATAGGGTACACCAATTAGACAAGGCTTTAGGGCCTTGTATTAGGTGTGGAGAGGAAACTCTTCAAGGCCACTTAGATAAACTTAAGAGTCTGAGATAGGGAGTGTTAAATTCTAGTGCCGTAAAATTTTGTTGGGACACCCCTCTAACACAAGGGCTAAACATGAGGTCGTGTGAGGAAAGGCAGAGGAGATATCCCCTCCAAATCCATACCAAGCGTACGGGGATCGTATTTGAGGGTCATTCTTGGGATTTTTATAACCAAATTTGACTACAGAGCTTCATCGACCTCGAATCTGTTTGGGATCCTCAATTGTCTTCTGGACCATTTTCCATCGGTACAATTGAAAGGATTTAGACATAGCTATACTACTCATATGATCAACCCGATTGTCGACTATACCCATTTGGTGACTGAAAATAAGCCATCAACCTAGTTTCCTTTTTATAGGGACTCCCACAGGTGATTGTGGGGTCATACTGCGGTACTGTTGACAGACGTTTATACCACACCATTAACTGGAAGGGAATAGTCCAGCCTGAGGTTGTCTAAATAACCCAATCCGTTTGGAATAACTACCGCTGACAGGTTTAACAACTCCGTTAGCCGATAAATGGATCTAATCTAAACTACGAAAATAAAATAACTAAATATGCATTAATGAAGATCTACTATACACATTCAATATTCTCACTTTTATATACAACATATACAAATAAACAGGTGCAAGATTTACGATAAACCTTGTAAACTAATGTTGTACAAGAAAACCGAATCTTAGGAAAAATTAAATAGATCTAGAACATACTACTAATCTAATTTTAACCTTGAAACTAAAAAAAGGGAAAATAAATGAATGTAAATAATCATGTTTTAACTTAAATAAACAAAGTATTTAAGCTTAAATTTTAATTTACACTCACAAAATATAAATCAAAACAAACAAAAAATCATTAACCTATAATTGGCCAGTGTTTAAAGAGAATTTTTAGTTGTAACTTCCTGTATAACGTTGCTCCAACAACCTGTATGCTAAGAGAAATCTATAGCATAAGCTTGTATAATTCTAATATTGTGGCAGTGTTAGGATAAAAATCACTTTTACCAACAATTTAAATCTTATTTAAAATGGAGAAAGAACAACTTTCAAATCATGATCCTTAGTGAAGATATAATAGATTAATCGACAATAAGAAAATTCTCAATTGTATGATTATATCTTTACAAATATGAATTACATGAATAAACTCAATATAATACAATATTTGTATCAAAATAATATAATCACCAAGCTCAAGATAATTGGGATAATAGACTCTTAAAGACTGAAAAAATTAATACATAAATGATAACAATCAACCATGTATTGATAAAATAGACCAAAGGTAATTTAAATCAATGCATAATCAATTACTCAAAGAATATGAAGATATTATAATGAAAAGAAAACCATTTTACTCACAGGACAAAAACCATTAAGCAATCTAGAATTTCACAATCTTCTTCGAAAATACTTGTCCATTCTCCCAAAATTCCAACCATCCGTTACTCCTTTTGAAAAGAAAAAGTTTACAAAATAAATAATATACAAAAAAGAAAGGACAAAAATCCTCCTCTCAATTTCTTGGATCTCCTTTGGCTCTTAACTTTCTCATATATTTATGTAATGAATGAACAGTCTCGGTGTCACTAACAATTTCCACCACCTAAAATTTTCCTCATAAAGAAACAAGAATATCTCTCAAATCACACATTTGTTGGGGGAATGTCCCTAAATTAAGCTAAATGGGTCCATTCTGCAGATGGGCTTTCAATCATTTCGTGAGATTCCTCACGGTTTGACTGCAATATGTCCCGCAAAATCGTCTGTCAGTTTTTGAACACATTTCCAAATATTGTCTGTTGTTGCTCATAAATTATTTGCAGCAATCCAATGTTATTTTTGGATCAATTATCTCGAACGTATTTAGATAAAAAAAACAAGACATGATTAGATCTGTACCAAATATCTGATAATAGAAACCTCTGAAACAAAAATAAACCAATTTAATAACCTAAATATAAAATTTGTGAATAAAATAAAATCTAGAACAATAAAATTAAAATGAATTTAAACCAAAAGCTAACTATAAGTTGTAAACAGATATTGTTTATATTTTCCTCTCAAATATGATCTTAAAATTCTATAAGCTTCAATTTGATGGAGAGGAGAAAAATATTAATTTTGGGTTTCCACAAAATCAAACAAATGATAGATAATTATTTTTTTTTTATATATTTTTTTGAAATGAGAGGCAAAATGACAAAATAGTTTATTTAATTAAAACTACCAAATGATTTTGTGAAAATAAGAAACCAACGAAGATATTATTTGTTTAAGTATTGAACCCATTATTCAAAATAGTTAAACTTGCTAATGAGCAAAAGACGAAAACATAATTATAATTTAAACGAAAGTAAACAATTGATAAAAATTAATGTTTTCGTTTAAATAATTAAGATTTCTATGCTTGTCTCTCCTTCATTCAAATTTGATCAAATGTGAACAAATTTCATAGAAAATATGTGTCGCAATAAGCTTTCTTCATGTAAAATCATTGTTATTAATCCATGTCTTCAACCAAACCATTCTCATAGAATATAAATTCAATAAGGAAGAGGTAATAACAAACTCCCAAATTATGAGGCTCATCCATCAACATCAAAACTCAGTGCAAAGAAAAACAAAATGGCATTTGAATTTCATGAAATTCAAACCAAAGAAAAGAAAAGAATATAAACACAAGGAAACCTTGAAACAAAGCAAACCAATATCAATCCAATCAAGTCAAAGAGAAACAAAAGAAGAATCCAAGTAAAATTTAGAGGGACCCTAGATTTTGATTAAAGAAAAAGAAGGGGATTGTTGTGTCCAACCAACAAATGGTGATTTATTGGGCGAAGAAGTTATCTCTGCATTGATTCAAAACATATCATTATGATGAATTATAGTAAGAGCTATCAAGCTACCATATCTTCAAATTTCCTTAAGAAAATCCCTTGTTTGGTCTATATAGTATTGATATTAGCTCTGCAGACATATATAGATTAATGTTACCATAGTTCATGAATTGAGGGGAAATATCTTGTAAAGAATTAAAATCTGAACTATTGTTTCACCAATGGGTCATGACAGTTTTAAGAAAAGGACTTCAATAACACATGCAGGGTTGTTTCTTCCAGCATGTGTTCATAGCCTCAACAGGGTTACCTTTTAACCTATCTGATCTCCTTGATCCCATCTAGTAGTTTAATATCACATGATGGATCATTCCTGGAATTATTAAGTTTATTCTTATAGCATTTTGGTGACTAACTGAAAGTCACTGCTCTGGCTTGGTGACCAGTTAGTAAGAAGTGTCATCCACATAAGTCCATGGATGTGAGCAAGTGCGCTCGTGATGAGACCTCTTGTCCTTCAGTTGAGAATATTGAAGGCCACTACCCTGGCTCGGTGACCAAAAATGGTAATTTCACTTCTTTAAACTTCTTATGGTCATGATGGATTGACTCATGATGAGACCTTCCAACTCTTTATTAGAAACTTTATGCTTCATTATTTCAAGCTCACAGATGATCCAATCACCGAATTTGATTTTATTATCTGAATAAGAGATTATCTAGAAGATGGCGAAGCAAAAGCGGAATGTCCCTTAAGGACTTGGATGGTGTAAAAATTCTTATAATATCCATTATAACCATAGATCACTCCAACTTTTAGAGACAATTCCTTACAAGAATATTGAAGGGAAAGAAGAATGGTAACAATAAAAAAAAAATTCTCTAATAGAGTTGAGATAAATCTAATTTCAAGACCATATTTGGACTATCTTAGTTTATTTGGAGACCAACATGTGGTATGATCTTTTGAATAATATTTCCATATGGTGATAAGTTTCAAACAATAGAGTTATTGAACCAGAAATATAGACAAACAATAAAGAAAAGACTCACTTGAAAATAGAAAAGGAACAACATTCAACAAACCAAATCAAATTTTATTGAAATAAATCAAAATTATAAGTACATCGAAAGAAACAAATCAAAAGAACAAAAACACACTTTCATAAAACGATTTTGACCAAAGATAAACCCGAGATTTTGGATCTACTAGCATACCATTGTAAAACAAAGGAAGAACTAAATCATATAAAGTCTCATGTATGGGAAGGTTCCTTCCTTAAGATAATGTTTCATGAGATGTGAGTTTATTCAGAGATTAAAGAAAAAAAATATTTCCTATTAAGATGAGTGCAGTCCTACTCGTGGCATCTTTTGTCAGGGTTGAATTCGGGTGAATTGACAATTCAAATTTACTTATCTCTTTACTTTCCATTTTAAAATTTCCATGATGATAATGCCCTTTTTGAAAATAAACAGTCAACGAAAATAAGAGAGAAAAGGATTAAAGTGGACTTCCCTGACAACATTCATATTATGGTTCTCTTGGTGTACCCACTTGTGTTCATAACTGCATTATTCAAAAAGAAAATACAAAAAGCAACAAAAATAAATCTACTCTTAACCTACTCTAGATTACTTAACAAATCAAAATACTAAGTGTAGTCGCATTTCCAGTGCAATCATTGGAGTAATTGCAATCCTACAATGAAAAAAAAATCAAATATCAGTAACAAGAATGAGAGTGTATCAGAATATGAAAAGAATACATCATACTTACCTTTATAATAATCATTTAGAAACAAAACAAGCATGACCTTACCATTCCCTTGAACACTTTTGATGTATGAATCCTCCAGTCAATCCACAATTTTGTCGCGATATGGATCACTAAAGCATGGAAGAATGCAACCGAGTTCAAAAAATTTGTAAAAATTATGAGGACCTGACATAACCATCGACCAAGACTCTAGTGCCCCATCATCCTCACATTTTTCCATTTTCTTATAAATTTCTTTGTGTGGAGGATACAAAAATAATGTGTTAAGTTTACCTCCTTCATATTTATTCACAAATAAGGTGAAAACAACCTTACCATTCTCTCAAAAAATTTCAAGATATGAACATTCTAGCCAATCTGCAATCCTATCATAATATGTGCAATTACCAACATAGGATTGTTCGAAAGAATTCATGGATGAAAAATATTTTTGATGAAAATAAGGTACTAGATTGGTATGGAAAGAATCTTGTAAAAGGATCCTAGTGTTATTGGTAGGATTAAAATAACAAGAACTTATCATGATTTTTAACTGAAGAAGAAGTGTCTCATTTTCTTTTAACTTCTCATTGGGATCGAATTCTTCGACATTAACTACTTGAGATGAACTAAATGGAAAAAAAAACATCTTTGAATAATCATCGTTGATATCAGTGTTTGGTTGATTGTAATTTTCAATCTCAAATAATTGATTATGGAAAAATTCAGATTCTTCATTAAACATAAATTTTGATGAATCAATGGAAGACACAATTTGAGACCCTTTTAAATCATTCCTTAATTCCCCCAGAGATAACAGATTAGAATAAGAAGTAATATGATCATGACTAGAAATGTTCTCCTCTTTATCTTATGTGCGAAAATCACCATTAATTTGTACCTGATTATATAGTGCAGGATTCATTCCAAAGTGATCTGGAACACATGATTGCATAGCATGATGATAAAAAATATTAGGGTACAAGGAAGTATATGTAGAAGAATTGATGAAACAAAATGCATCTCTTGAAATGATAGGTATATGCATTTCAAATTGTGGTTTTGTTCCCTCTCCTTGAATAAACATATTGTCTCTCATATTATGCTCTTTTAAAGAACACAAGATATTTTCCAAGACCAAATCATTTTCATCATAAAAGGGTGAATGTGAGAGAAAATTACCAGAATTAGATGATTCATTACTAGTTTGACCAATGCTATCAGCTCCCACTAATTTATCTTGAACCTGTTCACATGAGTGAGAGGAAGTTTTACTTACAACAAGATTACCAAATTCACATTCCATATCTTTTACTTCAGAAACAATTGTAATATCTTGGAGAGTTTGACCACGATCTCCTTTTGAATTCAATGTTCCTTCCTCAATAGAAAAATACATTGTTGGCAAATAAATATCATAAGAAACAATTGTATCTTGTAAAATGTCATGCTTCTCCTGATCTTCCAAAATGAAGGAAGTTGACAAAACGTGTGGTGTTTTAATGACTTCAAGATCATCCCGAACTTTTAAACCATCTTGAGATTGAGTATTAGTGCTCAATTTAGATTGGTTAACAATTAATTGACCTTGCTTGTATGAGAGAGAAATGAGATATTGAAACCATTCATCAATAAGAGACATTTCTTTCAAAGGGAATCTAGTACAAACATGTATGAACCTAATTGAAAAATCATTGAATGATTCATCATTTTCTTTTCTTAAGCAACTTAATTCTTCACTTAATTCATCACAATCATAATTGTTAAAATAAGATAAAAAATTAATTACAAACTTAGACAAAGAATGAATTGAATTAGCCGGAAAAGATTCGAACCAATATTTAACCCGACCTCAGAAGGTGAGAGTGAACAATCTGCATATAACATTAGGGTCAATGATATTATGTTTTAAACATTTATAAAAAAAATACAAAGATGATCTTCTGAGGATGTACTCCCTTCTCCATCAAATGTAAGTTCTGACAAGAGATAAAGTGTCTTACTGGGAATGTTAACAGATGGGATATTAAAAACACGTTCCCATACAAAAATTTGGGCAGGAGCCATTGTTGTAATGTGACAATAAATAATTTGGCTCTGAGTTAGCTTGTCATCTAACTAGCCCTTAAGCAGTGGATGAAATTATTGAAGGATAGATAATGAATCAAAAATAACTATGGGCAAAGAACTTAAATGATTAAATAAATAATTTGAAACTAAAACATTCAATCATTTAATTGTATCGGCCCTCCTAGCGCCATTTGTTGATGAGCATTTATGAAACACCGTCAACTGGAAAGGAATAGTCTAGTCCGAGGTTGTCCAAATAAACCAAGTCATTTGGAATAACTATCCCTGACGGGTTTAATGACTCTGTTAGCCGATAAATGGATCTAATACAAACTATGAAAATAAAATAACTAACTATGCATTAATGAAGATCTACTATACACATTCACTATTCTCAGTTTTATATACAACATATACAAACAAACAGGTACACGATTTACGAGAAACATTTTAAACTAAGGTTGTACAAGAGAACCGAATCTTAGGAAAAATTAAATAGATCTAGAACATACTACGAATCTAATTTTAAACTTGAAACTAAAAAAAAAGGAAAACAAATGAATGTAAATACTAATGTTTTAACTTAAATAAACAAAGTATTTAATCTTAAATGTTAATTTACATTCACAAAATATAAATCAAAACAAAAAGAAAACCATTAACCTATAACTGGCCAGTATTTAAATAGAAATTTTGGTTGTGCCTTCATGTATAACGTTGCTCCAACAACATGTCTTTTAAGATAAATCTATTGGAGAATGTTGTATAATTCTAAGATTGTGACAGTCTTAGGATAAAAATCACTTTGAATCACAATTTAAATCTTATTTAAAATGCAAAAAGAACAAATTTAAAATCATGATCCTTAGCGAAGATATAATAGATTAATCGACAATACGAAAAATCTCAACTGAACAATTATATCTTTACAAATATGAATTACATGAATAAACTCAATATAATACAATATTTGTTTCAAAATAATAGAATCACCAATATCAAGATGATTGGGATAATAGACTCTTAAAGATTGAAAAAATTAATACATAAATGATAGCAATTAACCATGTATTGATAAACAGACTAAAGCTGATTTAAATCAATGCATAATAAATTACTCAAAGAATGTGAAGATATTATAATGAAAACAAAAGTATTTTACTCACAGGACAAAATCCATTAAGCAATATGGAATTTCGTATTCTTCTTCGAAAATACTGGTCCATTCTCCCAAATTTGAACCATCTGTGACTCCTTTTGAAAAGAAAACATTTAAAAAATAAATAATATACAAAAAATAAAGGATAAAAATCCTCCTCTCAATTTCCTGGATCTCCTTTGGCTCTTAAATTTCTCATATATTTATGTAATGAATGAATAGTCTGGGCGTCACTAACAATTTCTGCCACCTGAATATTTACTCGTAAAGAAACCAAAATATCTCTCAAACTATGCATTTGTTTGGGAAAAATACCTTGATTAAGCTAAATGGGTCCATTTTGCAGATGGGTTTTTAGCCGATTCATTAGATTCCTCACGGTTTGGCTGCAATTTGTTTCACAAAATCGTCTTTCAGTTTTTTAATGCATTTCCAAATCTTATTTTTTCTTGCTCATAAATTATTTGCAGCAATCCAATGTTATTTTTGGATCAATTACCTTGAACGTATTTAGATAACAAAATCAAGCCACAATCAGATCCATACCAAATATCTGATAATAGAAACCTGTGAAACAAAAATAAACGAATTTAATAACCTAAATATAAAAATTGTGAATAAAGCAAAATCTAGAACAATAAAATTAAATTGAATTTAAACTAAAAGCTAACTATAAGTTGTAAACAAATATTGGTAATATTTTCCTTTCAAATATGATCTTAAAATTATAGAAGCTTCAATTTGATGGAGAGGAGAAAAATATTAATTTTGGGTTTCCACAAAATCAAACAAATGATAGATAATTATTTTTTTATATTATTTTATTTTGAAATGAGATGCAAAATGACAAAATAATTTAATTATTTAAACGTACCAAATGAAGTATTGAAGGTCCATTATTCACAATCGTCAAGCTTTCTAATGAGCAAAAGATGAAAACATAATTATAATTTAAACGAAAGTAAACGGTTGATAAAAATTAATGTTTTCGTTTAAATATTTCTGATTTCTATGTTTGTCTCTCCTTCATTCAAATTTGATCAAATGTGAACAAATGTCATAGAAAATATGTGTCGCAATAAAATTTCTTCATGTAAAATCATTGTTATTAATCCATGTCTTCAACCAAGACATTCTCATAGAAGATAAATTGAATAAGGAAGAGGTAATAACAAACTGCCAAATTATGAAGCTCGTCCATCAACATCAAAACTCTGTAGAAAGAAAAACGAAATGGCATTTGAATTTCATGAAATTCAAACCAAAGAAAAGAAAAGAATATAAAATCAAACCAACCTCGAAAGAAATAAAACAAATACCAATCCAATCAAGTGAAAGAGAAACAAAAGAAGAATCCAAGTAAAATTTAGAGGGACCCTAGATTTTGATTAAAGAAAAAGAAAGGGGTTGTTGCGACCAACCAACAAGTACCTAGGATAGATGTTGGTGTAACTGGTCTTCCTACCTTTTTCTTGATTTATCTTTAGGGAATTTTTAGGGGTGTGTTATGTGCTCCCTATTTTTCCATAGTGAGTTAGTCAATCATTTCTTTGGGTCTCTGACCTAAGGTGGTAGAACACCCACTCCGCCAGTCCTGAGGACTTTTGGGTCTTCCGCTTAGAAATATGGATCTGCCTTCTTATAGGCGTATGTTTTTATACCACTCATTTACCATAGTTAGTGTGTGAGATTTTTTAAGACTTGAACGATCCTGCAAGGGAAGAAACTATGCATAAGATATTCATGGTCAAATTTACTGAAGATACCAACTAAAGAATGACTTTGCAAGGGGATTCTTATTTTTTTCCTTTCTTCAGAAATGTTGGTGTCCCTTTGATGGCCATTTTGTACATTCCTAGGTTGAATGTGAGACTACTGGTTTGGGTTTCCCTTTGATGGCCACATTGTACGAAATAGAAAGAGGAAGAATAGGAGGAAGAAATCACCAACCTTTGCGATTCATGTTGGATATGGGTTGTCAAACTCTGCAAGTCATGTTGAATACCAACACCCAACCTCTGCAAGTCATGTAGGGGGAAAGCACCTAGCCTCTGCAGGTCAGGTTGGGGGTAAAGGTCCAGTCACTTCTAGTCATACTAGCAATAGGTCTATAGCCTCCATGAGTCATGTTATCAACCAATCACCAATATCTACAAATCATGTTGGACATGTGAAACAAACCACTGAAATTGATGTTGGGGGCATGAACCCAGTCCATGCGATTCAGACTGGAGTTCAACAACTAACCTCTGCTAATCATGTTGGATGGTTTTCAACAACCTCTATGAGTCATGTTGAAGACAAGAAACCAACCACTTCTAGTCATTCTAGGGGCATTGATTATCTTGAGAACCCTAAAAGAATAGGACATAAACCTAAGTTCCCTTGTAAAATTTTCAAGGGATATCACCTTGCTCATCTATTCCCTGACAATCCATAGGAATGAATATTGTGGTCCATGTCTCCAAAATCTTCTAATTGTGAGTCTTCTTCCATTTCCCCGCAATCTATTCATATTTTGGTTGATGAAGTTGTCATGTCGATGCAATATTTGGCCAATCCCACTCCTCTTTTGGGGGTTGATGCACCTTTAGACCATGTTGTCTTGTAGCCTACTCAACCAGTGGTTGATAAAGTGGTCATGCTGATGCAATGTTCGAATGATCCCACTCTTCTCTTGGAGAGTGTCATGTCTACCAAAGTGGTAACGTCGATGCAATCTTTTGCCGATCCCACTCTTCTCTTAGAGAGTGTCGAGTCTACTAAAGTGGTCACGCCGATGAAATATTCAATTGATCCCACTCTTCTAATGAGGAGTGATGTGTCTACCCACTATATTTTTATCATTTCTAGTTCAGTACTTTCATAAGAAGGGGGAATTATTATCACTACAAGCACATCCCCTCCAAGTCCTAAGATAGTTTCCTTCGATTGGGATGACCTTGTTGATCCTCACCTTCGTTCTTATACACCTTTTTAAATAAGGGTTGAAGTTAATTCAAAAAATATTTACAGATGTATTATGGATGAAGGAGCCTCCACAAGTATTTTATCCTCCTCGACTTGGAAAGATTTGGGCTCTCTCAAACTTGTGTTTACTGGCATGAGCTATTGGATTTTGACAGGTGTCCTAGTGAATATTTTTGGATTCTTCTTTAGTTTCCTATCTCATTAAGTGGCAAGACTTTCCTTGTCTATGTTATAGTGGTGCAAGGCTCATTAGATTTCAATATGATTCTTGGGCGTGATTATGCATATGCTATGAACGTTGTGGGGTCTACGCTCTTATAGGTGATGCATTTCCCTCAAAATGGAAGCATTGTAACTATATACCAGTTAGCATCCTAATAATCACCATCCTAATTAGGCCTTATCTCAGGCTTCCCATTTTTATGTTCCTAGTATTTGCGTAGACTCTACCCCGCCACAGGTAAATTATGTGGCATCGTATCCTCATTTTTCAATTTCTCCTAAGAAGGAACTTGTTCACTCATGTTTTCCTTCTAGAGACTTGGTCTCAAAAATTGATCCATTGGTTTATCCAATGGGGGCATGGGAGCCCTTACTTCCCCCTCTTCATCCAATTGATATTGAGCTTCCTTTTTAGTATGATTTTTTTGTTTGTATATCCTCAAGCCTTCGTGCCTGTGATTCTTCATTGATAGGCTCTTTCATTCTTGGCCAAAACATCCATTGCTATAAGGAATATGGTTAGTTTTCTTCTCCCTTCAAGACTATCTGCCCTCTTCATTCATGTGATTTCTCGGATATTGAATTTCCTTTGGGTGAGGCTATCCTTGAAGCCATGACTATAGATTATATACCATGGTAATATTTACACCATGGTTTGTGTTTTCTTCCCTTCTGGGAGAATTTTTAGGTTGACTACCGATGAGACTCTTGGTCAGAGCCTAGCAGTGGGCTCTATCTAAACCAATACTATGCATGAGTCATAAGGATGTGCGGTTCCTTGTAGCATATTGTACAATTCATATTTGTTGTTTGCAAGTTTTGTATTCAATAGCACCTGTTATTTTCCAAAGTTTCTATCTATATTGGATTTATTAACTTCTAGATGAGTGTTATAGGCCTTATATGCAGAATCTTGGAGACATTTGTTATTTGAAATTTTTTCATCGTATCGATCCATTCTTACAGGCTTTGACCTCAAAACTGGCATATATGTTATATTTTTACCTACTTGCATTTTTTGAAGTATCTGTTTCCTAGTTGATTTGGCCTTAGGATCGACCCCACTGAATTGCGACACTAACTTTATTTGTTGATAAGTGTGTCGTACTTTATTTGGTAGATCCTTCCTTCCATGGGCATCCTAGTTAGAGATTTGTTTTCAATTTGATTCCCATGCCAAAGTACTTCATAGGCACGAGAGTCTTGTTTAGTCCCTCCATGATGTTTTGTTGAAGCCTCATCCTTCTTCTTTATCTTTTTTCTGTCCTTTACCCATGGGACTCCCCAAGAGCATGGATTTTCGTCTTTCAAGCTCACTTAAACTATTAAATTGACATCTAATGAGAAATTATTTATTGTTTTCGACCTCGTTTAGATTACATAAGAAAAGGATCCCCTTGGAGTCTTCTTTAATCTCTTTTCAACCTCTATAAAATTGAAAAGATTGTCTAGCCATATCGTTTCCCTTCATGATCGTCAAAGCAAAATTCGACGCCACATATATCCGGGGATAGTTTACCCCTTTTTTAGTTTAGATTGATAATTTTATGAAAAAGTTATGCCCTAGGAGATACAGTTCACTAGGATATTATTCACAGGTGTAAGTTTAACCTTTTTTTGTGCCCAAGGGACTAAATTTATGAAAAATGGTAATTTTCGCTAGTTTTGGTTTATCACTTTTTTGGGCCTTGGAGATTATTTACAAAAAATGAAAACCTTGGAGTCTTCTTTAAGCCCTTTTCAAACTACATAAAAAATAAAATATCATCGAGTGACCTTGTTTTTTTCACACTCATTAATCGGTCCAGAAAGAACATCTATTTGGTATAATTTTAACAATTTTTTCGGCGAA
This sequence comes from Picea engelmannii, assembly GCA_009831015.1. Lineage (NCBI taxonomy): Eukaryota > Viridiplantae > Streptophyta > Pinopsida > Pinales > Pinaceae > Picea > Picea engelmannii. The sequence goes on from ML791041.1 coordinate 27,312, forward strand.
TAGATTATCTAGGAAAAAGGTACACCTCAAGAGATATGTTTTACCAGGAGAGTTCTCCTAAGTTATGTTTTATACTTTTTCGGGCTCAGGGGACTAAATTTATGAAAAAGGATGAGGGAGTACATAGTTAAGCTCTTTTAAGACTGCTTAAATTTGAAAAGATAGCCAAGTGATCTTTTATTTGTCACACTTTTTAAAACTGTTTTGAAGAGACGTCCTTTCAATATAAATTTAACCCTTTTTCCAAACTGACTGGACTATCTATGAAAAAGTAATAATCTTACCCTAGTGACCATAAGAGTTCTCCTTGGTATTATTTTATTATTTTTCGAGCCCTAGAGACTAAATTTACGAAAAATATCACTCTGGAGTTTTCTTTTACTGGTCTTTTTAGACTCTATAAATGTGAAAAACTATCGAGCTTACCTTCTTTGGGCTCATAAAACATTGCATTGAAGGAGGCTCATTGTGTCAATACGCAAGTTGCATTTCATGTATCACTCTTTCATCTTTAGCCTAATGTCTGCTCCATTTTTTTGTTGCTAAACTTCTAGATCATTCCTTAGGTGCGGGCCTTGCAAAATATTTTCCTTTTCATTCTGACAACCTAACCCATGGAGGAATTTTCCCAAGTGTCCTTATCCTGCATATGTCTCCTTGCACTGAGCATTAGTATGTTCCATGTTCTTGGAACTAGTTTTCTTTCCCATGACACTCATTCCTAAAGCTCATTAAAATTATGAAAAAGACAAAAAAAAAAGTATTCCAAAAAGAGGTGACGGGAAAACATTCTCTTTTACTCGTAGCAATATAGTCACCCTTGGAAAAAGAACATCCTTCAATTTTCTATTTAAGGCACTTGGGATTCACTATGGCCTTAGGAAGTTGTTCTCATTACATAGAGTTATGTCCTCCTCTGTTTGGCTACTCTTCCAAACACATGGAGAGTTTGTGGTGCCTCCTGTGCCACAAGCTTATGTCAATAACATGCTCCCTGAGTCTTTTCATATGTAGTGATATTTTCCAAGGGAAATAATTACAACCCTAGTCGGTCATTCTGCAATAAGTCTCTTGCCCTTCATGATTTGTCCATCTCGAGAGTCTCGTCAAGTTCATATTAAAAAATCAACGAGGTCTCGTGCCCGATAATCGAGATCCTTCAGTCTTTTCACGATGGCTTGTTGAAGACCTCGGGATAGTTAGTTTTACACTACTATTATACTCCTACCTCAGTTAGGAAGATCTTGAAGATATTTCTCCAATTACTAAAGCTATCATCTCCAGCTATAGGCATTGATGCCTCTTGAAGATTCATATCACATTGTATTTGTATATATTTTGATGATTTTGAGATGTATATCCATTGTGTATTATTCGAAGATACAATATATATTTTCACACACATTATCCATGTGGCCATGATTACTATATATGAAATGGATCTACAGTGTACTTGATTGGCAACCATGCTTAGTTTGTCTCGAGCATGGGTATTCCCGCCTCAGTGATTATTATTATTATTTTGCAAATGACACAATTGAAAATACTCGTCTATGGTCACTCAACTCAGTGCCTTTCCTTTTTAAATATGATGTAATGTATTTTGACCATCAGTTGGTCTTCTGACCTCACACATGAGGGGGCATCTGTTATAGCTCAAAATGCCACTATAATGCATTTTTTACTTTGGCCTACTCACTTACACATCCACCAATCACTTTTGTTGAGGTTCCTCTTTAAAAAAAACCTTTTTGGATGCTGTATACACCCTGCTACATATGAAGAACGTGTACATACACTAGTTCCATGCTTGACAACCCACTTATACTCTAAAAAGTCAAAAAAATTAAAAAGTTTTGCGCTTTCAAGTGGAGTTTAAGGGCTATCTCAGTTTGCACAACCATATTACCTCATGTATCCCTTTTAAAAACCAATTAGCTATCTTTCTCCATATAAAAAGGGCGCTAGGGGGTCATTTTGATATATGAAAGAAGAGGCAAGAGAACTTTGCCAAATTTTATCCCTTGTATTCCAAGCCTTTTTGCATTCTTCTTTGAGTTTCATTCTCAACATTCACTTCCATTCATCCTCCTTATACCATTAGTAATTTTCCCTTATATTGGCATGTTCGTGGTGAGGATAGAATATCGGGAATAGTGCACTTGGAGTCAAAGTACAGGAACCCAGGTGAGGTTTGTAGAGAGACATCAACGAGATTCAAGTTGTAAATTCCAATCTTGTTATTAATAAAAGAGAAACTTCTTTGTCCCGGATATTTATGTCTTTATGTTTATGTTTATGAATGTTTTTCATGAATACGTAACCCTTTAGATGACTTTGGTAGTTATTTATTTGTTGTTATAGTTTGTTTTGTAAAGTTGTTTCAGGCCAAATTTCGGAGGAGGATTGCAAT
>ML791041.1:31580-62661 GCA_009831015.1 Picea engelmannii
CACTAAAAAAAGAATTGCATTCCATAGGTACCTAGGGCATAGGGAGCTTTTTTTTAATGTAAATTTATTAAAAATAATAATTAATTAATTTTTAAGCTAACACCACTTTTGAATTAGGAGTCAAGTTGAAGGTTTTTTTTGGCAATGGTATCTATCGTCAAGGCCACAGTTCCAGTCAACTCATAGTTTTAAATCCAAAAATAAAGTTGGTGTTTCTAATATCATCACTTTTCAATTCAAGGGTCAATTTTAATGTTTTGTTATCTTTTCAAGGCCATTATTTCAAACAAGTTTCAATTTTAGCCACCTCCCCCAAAAAGGTGCTACACATAGCACCACTCTTTGATTCAAAGGTTCATTTTGGTGTTTTTAATGCAAAAATATGGGTTTTTTTTGCGAGATTTTCTATTTCGAGGCCACAATTCTCGTTAAGTCGACAACTTTGTTATAATTTTTCTCATATTACTACATAGGCCTTATTTATTAATCATGGAATCCATACATAGCTATACATAGTAATCTATATACTTAGTGGGTTAGGGAGGTTAAGACACTAACACTTGGGGGGTGAAGCATTGTATGAGTGGATGGATTTTCTATCTATAGAGGGCCACCAAAATAAGATGAAGATATATCCTTATCAGTAGGAACACTCTCAAAACTATTGTAATTATGATCTCTCATGAATATTAACTTCTTAGTCACACATGTAATGTAATGTACCTCAAATTTACCAATTTAAAAAAAATAAATCTACGGAACATTAATCTCCAATTTCATTTAATAGAGTCATAGTTAAGAGAAGGTAGTACTTATCTCCATTGTTAAACTCTGCGAGGTTTTCTTATGTTTTGATAATCAACGATGAAATTTCTATCCCAGCGTAACACACATTGAACAAAGTTCCTATATGAAAAGAACTCCACATTCTAACATTTCCCTTCAGTCCTGAAGTTATGCTAACATTCATATATATATATTATGCTTAGGACTATATTATGCTTAGGAATTATTATCCTAAACTCTCCCCTAACCAATAAGCTTATATACTTGCGCACAAGGGTAAATCTCATTTGACTTTTGAAATAAATCTTGTATACCATGCATAACGTAATGGGATCGGGAGTATACACCTTAGTGAATGTTATTGTCTTAACATAAGGTATTTGACATTAATTTTCATGGAAAAAGTCATCGAACGAATCCCCTGTAGTTAATGGTTGGGTAAATATCTTCCAGTCACCATCGACATAAAGGTTTTGGTTAACAAAAATTCACTCTAACAATTATTTTAAATCTACCTAAACTGAACGATACCTCAACTGAATGATGTACTAACTGAACTAATAGAAGTTAGAGTTAAATGTTTCTAGTTGGTCGTGTCATTAAGGAACTGCTCTTTACTTCATATTCCTTTAATGTGAAAGGAAAGGTTCTTGCCAGACATGAGTTAAGCCTCTGAACCAACCATTAATGGAGGCCCTGTGCGTGTGAAAAATGATTGTTATCACCTGACCCCTCATCCAATATGATCATGCCAACTCTGCCCCATCACATGGCTAGAGCCTCCCTTTGAACCATCAACATTTACTTTGTGTAGTAAGATCTCTTTAGTGTTAGATGGGTCTCTTTCGTCATTCGTGAAGTTTTGAAAAATAACTCTGTGTTTTTCTCTCAACGAGGGGGAAATCGGTAGCTTGGAGGTTTTTATCTAGTGGGAGCAGGCATCCCTACTCAATCGCCCAGTTAAGTTCAAAATGGTCCTATATTTTTACAAAGTTGGATGGAACCCTCAATTTTCGTTACAGTGGAAGAAAACTTTACTGAAATTCTTATTATGATTTTTAGTAATAATTTTCCTATGGTTGTTGCTCGTCTCGTAACCCCCTGTACTATTCTCACTTTTGGGGAAGTAGTATTCATTGGTGTTTAATTCCAAACCGTTTTGGAACCTTATCGGTACCCCTCTTTTGTTCCAGTTTCTACACTCTCGCACAAACATTTTAGCGGGGTTATGTATTTTCACTTGCTTAAGGGTTTTTCATTGTCCCTCTATTCATTTTATAGATTACTCTTACCCTTATGTGTTGTTACTTAGTTTCGAGCCCCTGTGAGACCACACAGGAGTATTAGTTCAAAAGAAAATTCTGATAGGGTAGAACCCATGCTGAGTAAACAAGTTATAAATCATTTTTCATTCAGTGGATTCTAATAGGCCACCTGCTAACTCTTAAGACTATAATGTTTTAAAAGGACTTGTTGTATTTTTCATTTAGTACATAATATAAAGTGGGTATGATGTGTCCCAAACGATTCGTTAAGGAATATCCTGTAGCATGCAATATTTGAGTCTATGAAAACTCTTGGTTTAAGGTATTTGATACTGTTATTGTCGTTCATTATAGGTGGAAACTACCATTCGAAAATGGGTATTCGACATATATATTAACTCTGTGCTAAATATTTTAGCATCGCCTTGTGAATTATATTTGTATAAAGTTATGGAATACATTTATTTTTGCACTTCTTTGGTTATTTTAATTATTAGAAGATTCTTTTGATTTCCTTCTGGTGTTTATATTCAAAGAATTGTTTATCACGACCTAATGATGGGACCCCTGGTTTTTGCGAGGGTACCCATCAGGTCGATTTTGGCCCATTTCTCCCTTACAGTCTATGGATGACTTCGTCAACTGTGTATATGCAAGGCGACCTGTACTATGGATCTAAGTTAAGTGCAATCCAATACTTTGTGTGTTTGTCTCTTTATAATCAATTTATCCCGGAAATTAGATTTTGTGTTTCATATAAGAAAATTCTATTATTTCTAGGTAGTTTCTAATTGAAATTTTCTTGGTCCCCTTATAGGGTTGGAGTATCCAAAATATTATGGATTCTATCCATCCTCTCGTACAAAAGGTACTCAGGTTCCTTTACAAAGTTCTTAGAACTTATCGTTCCATATTCTAACAATGAAGCTCTAGGTTTCAACCTAGACTATCCTATTGTGTAAAGTTTTGTCCCAATTCATGTTAATCCAATGAATCCAAATGTTGTAATGATATTCACTATTGGAAGACTATAACGCGGGCCTTGCATAAGTTTTGGATACAACTTTGACATCAAATCTTGATTTGGGTTGTATAATGAACTTAAATAATATTTGAATCACAAAACTTTCCTCCTGCATACTTGTAATGAAATACAATGATTAATAACGATTTTAATTCCAAGCTTGTCGATACATTGGATATCTATTAAACCTAAATTATTTTAAAGAAGAAGATCATTTCAACTTATATGCTTCCATAAAGTGTATCCTCCAATTTTAGTTGCTCCTGTAATATTATGCTTTCAGAAACTTCATTGTGCCAATAGAACTATTGGTTTTATTTTATTTCATTGATGTCTAACTTATAGAGAGATTGGAACAAATTGTTATTGTTAATAAGGATAGGAAATTTTGAATTTATCATAATATGTGTATATAAATTAAAGGGTTCTCTAATCTCTTTTTTCAAAAATTTGTCGGGCTTTCGCTCATCTAGCAGTTCATTCCAGAACTTCGTTTGCATTGAAAATATATTGTTCATTTTTCATTTATTATTTCCGGAATTTGGTATATTGCCAGATAGACTATTTGTCTTCCATTATATCATTAGTATCTAGTGATATTATATCATTAGTATACAATCATTTGCAACAATAGTTTAATTTGATAGGTTAAATTGTCCAAAATCAAGAGATAACCCATAGGAATAAATATTTATAAGCATAGGTATGAAATGTTCTTAAATCTCAGGTTTACTTCCAGAATAGTGTTTACTTAACCTAATATTCATTTGCAAAACAGAATAACCACATGTACATGATGCACTGAACTTGCAGCGATTTCTAGCACAACATAATGAAGTAGTAATCTATTCACACGATTATATTTCATGATACATTTCCACCATTTGATTTCCATTCCAGCCAAAATACTTAGAAGGGTTTGTTCAATAGTTACAGTTAGACTGTGAGGCTCTATCCTACATTTTATTGCATTCCTTCAGAATTTAATAAAACATAGTAGCTCATTCATATTTAAATAGATGAAATCCTATCAACCAATAATTCCAAATAGCATTTCAATAGAGAAGGAGTAGATAGACATATTTTAACAACTTATCGAACAAAAAATGGAATAGCCAAGTTCCTCCCAACCTTAGAACAAAACAACCAATTCACTTGTCTCGTTCACCCCCTAGCCTGACCATGAATCCATAAGGCCGAACTCAAAACTCCTCCTCAACAATATTCCTTTAGTTGCAGCAATTTCTCCTTGCCTCACACTCAGCAAGTAGTGTTCATAACAACAAGATATAATTTCCTTTCCTGGCATACTTGGCAACATCCTGCCTCCTCCCATATGCTATATATCCAAAAACCATTATGCCTAGGTCTTTCCCCCTTGGGAATTTTCGCAGCTTTCCAAATCCCTAATTTGCAGGGGCTGCCAATCACCAAATTCCTAATTTTCCACTTCTCACATTCAACGTTGAGGTAGTTCCAACATGTTCCCCTCTCATGGAGTCATGGTTAGCTGATTTTAACGTGGTTGTTCCATTTTTCCATCAACAATAAATATATATAAAAAAAAAATTCATACAAGTGTCATAGTCAAATAGTTAGTTGGGTCAAATCATATCTCTGTCCAATAGTCATAGTCATGACTTACAATTAATTAAATTAGGAATTTGGAATTTCCATAACTGGCAATAATTTTCCAATCTTGAGTTTACAAAAAATGGAAATAATTTCCTAAGCAAATTTCAGATTCGAAAATAATTTATTTTGGTGGATGTTACATCTTTTCCCCCTTCAATAAAACAATGTCCTCAGTGTTCGTTCCTTTCTTGGAATAGGATTGGATGAGATTTCTTCAAATATCCCTCCAACACCCAAGTGGCCTCCTCATGGCTAAATTGCTTCCATTGCACCTTTACTTGGGCGACAACCCTTATCCAAAGTGTAATTTCTATCATGTCTAGAATGTGCAGAGGTTTAGTTTGGAACTCGCCTTATGGTTTCACCTGCACCAAGTTCCAGTTGATCATATGAGTAGGCTCATGAACAAAATTCTTGTCACATCCCCCAAAAACAAAATATTTTTTATGTGCTGGAAATTTATTTTCGTTTTTGGCAGATTCGAATCTGGAATTTTTTTTCCATTTATGGCAATTCCAAATTTCGAATTTAATAATTGTATTTAATTATTGTGACTGTTGGGCAGAGATCTTTTTGGACTCAACTAGCTATTTGACTATGACACTTGTATCACAACAGAATATTTATATTAATTGCAGGAGGACAAATGGAACAACCATGTTAAAATCAGTTGACCATGACTCCATCTGTGGGAAACATGTTGGAACTACCTCTAGGCGGATTATGAGAAGTGGTAGCTCAGATATTTGGCCACTGGAAGCCCCTGAAAATCAAGGATTACGAGAGCTGCGAATATCCGCAAAGGAGGGAAAAAGACCCGGGCAAAAATTGATAAATAGCATATGCGAGGAGGCAAGACGCTGCCAAGTATGCTGGGGAAAATATTTTTTTGAGCTCTCTTGCTATTATGAACACTCGCGAAACCCAAAACCATGAAATCCCAAAGTGTTGGCGCACAGTCTTTCTGTATTTTGGATTTTGGCAAGTAGCAGGGTCCTTCGTTTTGTTCGGCATTTGTGATCACCAAAACCCGATTGAACTCTATTTCTTCACAAAGTTGTAGGAACATAGTAGGAATTATTGTTATAGGAACAACTCAAATACTGTAATGTATGGACTAGTAGAAAATGTTGGAGGATCTTCATCCATGATAGAAGTATAATAATAACCGTTCATATTACAAGTCACCATGTACGGGGCATGACAAGTACCTAAATTATTATACGGAGAAAGATATGGGTATATACTTACTTGTAGGTGGAGATAAGTACAGATGGGTATATACTTACTTGTAGGTGTAAATAAGTACAGATGTTAATAGATAGAGTTAAAGCGAATTTCCTACAGTAAAAATGATAATATGGCCTTTACACGCACACATAGTAGACAATCAAGTTACCTATTGTTCTAGCAATCATGAATATATTGACTTGCAATCCCAAGCATAATGAAATGTGCAGAACTGAATTACTTTGACAACTTTCTATTCGAAGTAAACTAGACTGGTGTAATGATGTCTTTATGGATCGAATTGAATCTCACCTTCTCTTAAACTCTAAGTTTAAACGAAGTTGAATTATGTCATAGAAATTTTTATTTTGGTAAATTTGAGGTACATTACATATGGTATTAGAGAAAAAGTTACAACATTGGGTCTGAATAGGGCCACATTAATTACTTAGTATATATTCTGATTTATGAAAAAACTAATAAATCTTGTGGATTACAAACAAAAAGATTTTCTATTTTGTGTTGAATAATGGCAGCTCAAGAAGGTGCAGAAATTAGGGTGGAAGAGAATCTGCAACAAGGACCTCCTGGAGATCCAAGACAGAACAGTGATGGAAGCTCATCCATGGAGGTGTTGGAAACAATGAGGAATCTTATTGTTGAACTACAGGTTTTCAAGGCTGACAATGAAAAATTGAAGAAGGCACAACATAAACAACAAGAGATAAATGAAGTCTTGTTGCGTAGTATAGTAACCAAGAAAAGAACAAAAGACGATAACCATGAGGAAGAGGTTAGAAAAAGGGCCTCCAAGAATTCTGGTGTGAAGACAGAAAAAGGAGACAGTTCATCTGAAGGGACACCTTCAGCTGAAGACAAAACCATACCAGACAAAAAAAGAAAACAAACCGACCACCTTGAAGGAGAATTTAAAAATATTAAACCAGCTACTTTTGATGGATAATCCAGGACAAGAGAAGAACTCGAGGCATGGTTTTTGGACATCAAAAAATACTTCCAAATCTACAACTATTCCAGTAACACGAAAGTCAGAATGGTCAACTACAATCTGAAGGGGAAGGCCAACATTTGGTGGCAGGACCTGAAATTGGCCAAGGGCCTAAAGGAGAAATAGTTGGAATGGTTTGACTTTAAGAAGTATTTTAAGAAACAATACCTTTCTGAAAGATATTATGAAACGAAAACAAAAGAATTTTATGAGTTATGACTCAGACAAATGATGATGGAGGACCTTACAAATAAATTTCTGGAACTAATAAGGTCCATACCATACATCCGGGAGGATAAGGTAAAAATCCAGCGATTATTAAGTTGTTTACCACAGTCCTACAGGGATAGAATTGAGTTTGACAACCCCAAATCCTTGAGTGAGGCATTTAGGAAGGTACCAATGTGCTATGACCAGTATAAACATCGGGTAGAGTTTCCCAAGACCTAGAAGGATAATAAGCAAGATGGAATGCACCAGTGAAAGAAGGGATACTAGCCAGCTCCTTATCGGAATGCAGCAAAAATTTTCCCAAGGAAAGATTTTCACTCCAATCATCCGAACACGCAAGGTAGCGGTAAACCGGTAAACTTGGGAATGAAGAAGTTTGGGGACAACTCATGTGAGCCATTAAAGTGTTGGGAGTGTGGAGAGCCTCATCTAAGGAGGAACTATCCATGTTTAATTACAACAAACAGAACTATTGTTCACAATTTACAGGAAGCCTCAACAGTGGGAGACATGGGAAGAAGTTTTCATCGGATAAATGTAGCCATAGATGGTCGACAAGTTGACCACCAGTCCTCGGTGGTAGAAATCGAAGGTGAAATCCATGACACTCGAATTTATGTTTTAATTGACCTTGGAGCTACGTTAAGTTATATTACTCTCGATGTAGTAGAGTTGAATAAACTTAAGAAACAAAAGAACGAAAAATCTTGTCTTGTACAACTAGCAACAAGCACTAAAACAAAATTAGTTAACTTTATTTTTGATCTTGAGTTCAGCGTAGATGGTCAAAATATAAGGACCAATCTGAACATCCTACCACTAGGATATTATGATATGATTATTTGGATGGATTGGTTGGAACAACACAAAGCAGTACTAGACTGTTATACAAAGATACTTAGCTATAAAGATAATTTTGGCATTGTTAGAACAACCCAACATATACCAAAACCTGTGTCAGTCAGACAAGTTTCAACGATGCAATTCAAGAAATGTATTATAAAGGGATGTCAAGTTTATTCCATCCAAGTGACTAATCTATTAGAAAGAGAAGATAAGACCAAGTTAGAAGACTTTGCTGTCCTATAGGAATTCAGAGACATGTTTGTTGATGAGATACCATAATTACCTCCTAGTAGAGAAATAGATTTCTCTATAGACTTACTACCCGGATCAACCCCTATCTCAAAAGCACCCTACCGAATGAGTCTACCAGAACTGACAGAATTAAAAATACAATTACAGGAATTGTTGTACAAGGAATATATCAGACGAAGTGTCTTTCCATGGGGTTCACTAGTCGTCTTTGTGAAAAATAAAGACGGTACTCTAAGACTATGTGTCTATTATAGACAACTGAACAAAGTGACCATTAAGAACAAATACCCCTTAGCATGGATAAATGATCTATTTGATCAAGTTGGTGGGGCCAAGATCTTCTCAAAATTGGATTTACGATCCGGTTATCATAAAGTTAAGATAAAGGACCAGGACATAAACAAAACATCTTTTCGTACAAGATACAGACACTATGAGTTTGTAATCACACCTTTCGGACTCACTAATGCACTAGCCACATTTATGTGCCTGATGAACAACATTTTCATCCAGTACTTAGACAAGTTCGTAGTAGTAGTTATCGACGATATTCTGGTCTATTCTAAAATAGAGGAGGAACATGATGAACACTTATGAATACTTCTGCAAACACTAAGGAAACACAAACTAGATGAAAAATTTGACAAACGTGATTTTTATCAAAAATAAATACAATATTTAGGACATGTCATTTCCTCGAAAGGTATTGCCATAGACCCGGAAAAGATAAAATCCATTATGGGATGGCCAGTGCCTAAGGATGTGGCAGATATCTGGTCATTCATGGGAATCACTAGATATTATTGCAGATTTATAGAAGGGTTCTCCAAGATAGCCTACCCTATCACGTCATTACAAAAGAAAGGGACCAAGTTTAACTGGTCGCAAAAGTGTCAAGACAGTTTTAACAAGCTAAAAGAATTATTGACATCGGCGCCCATATTGAAGGTAGTAGACCCAGATAAAGACTTCACAGTATGCGTTGATGCAAGTAAAGAGGGACTAGGTGGTGTTCTAACTCAGGAAGGGCACGTGATTTTTTATGAGTCCCGAAAATTAGAGGAACATGAGTGAAATTATGTCACTCGTGACTTAGAATTGGCAGCCGTAATACATCCCTTAAAAATGTGGCAACACTATATAATGGGCAGGAAATTCTTACTATTGACGGATAATAGCGGGGTGAAATATTTGTTTAACCAACCAGACCTTAATGCAAGGCAAGCAAGGTGGCTAGCCTTCCTGAGAGAATTTGACTTCGAGGTCAGACATATCAAGGGTAAGGAAAACAAAGTAGCAGATGATTTAAGCCGCAGAATCCATTGGTTATTTGAGATAAATATCAGCAATGCAGAAAGTGATCCGGAACAAAGAATAAGAACGACAGGTGTTAACGATGGAAATTACACTAAGATGATGGCAGAATTTCAAAATAGTATCGTAAACCTAGATAAACCAGATATAAGTATCAACAAGAAGGGACTTTTAAGATTTAAAAACAGATTGTACATACCGGATGCAGCAGAGTTAAAATTAACTATTTTAGATGAAGTGCATAAGAAACTTTATTCTGTCCATCCAGGCTACCAGAAAACAATAAAAACACTCAGAAAACTATTTTACTGGCCTAACATGAAGGGAGAAACAACAAAATACTTGGCTAGGTGCCAGGATTGTCAGCAGGTTAAGGTTGAACACTAGCATCCAGTTGGCCTATTACAACCACTACCAGTACTAGAATGGAAATGGGAGACCATATCACTGGACTTTGTAACAGGTTTTCCAAAAACTCAGAAACATAATGATTCAATCATGGCTGTAATCGATAAAATCGGTAAGTCTTCACACTTTATTCTTGTAAAGTCTACTTTTAAAGCTATTAATATTGTTGAAATATTCATGAAATAAATTTTTAGACTGCATGGTATTCCTAAAATGGTGATTTTAGATAGAGACATAAAATTCACATCCGATTTTTGGAAGGAATTGTTTGCAGGACTAAATACTTATTTGAATTTCAGTATGAGTTATCATACACAAACAGATGGACAGACCGAAAGGAAAAATCAAATCATAGAGGATATGATCTGCATGTATGTAAGAACAAAGCCGAACAAGTGGGAAGACTACCTACACTTGATAGAATTTGCATATAACAATGGGTACCAAACTTTGGCTAAGTTGAGCACTTTCAAAATACTGTACGGAAAAAAGTGTACAACTCCAATTAGCTGGGATAACCCAGCTGACAGACTCATGGTTGGACCAGAGATGCTCCAAGAAATGGAGAACATGGTAAGTAAGGTACAACACAACTTGAAAGAAGCACAAGACAAATAGAAGAGCTATGCGGATCAGAAAAGAAGACACATGGAATTTCAAGTGGGAGATCATGTTTACAAAGATGCAACCTAGGTTTTGTGGGCCCTTCGAGATACTAGCTCGAATTGGACCCGTAGCATATCAACTTGCACTTCCAGCTAATCTAAGAATTCATAATCTATTTCATGTATCTTTGTTGAAAACGTATATTCATGACCCTACTCATATGATTGATTGGAACTTGGTGCAAGTGGAACCCGAAGGCGAGTTCCAGGTGGAACCCCTGCACATTCTGGACCGGAGAGAAATAGCACTTCGAAACAAAGCCGTCGCTCAGGTAAAGGTGCAATGGAAGCACTTTAGTCTTGAGGAGGCCACTTGGGAATTGTAAGGAGATTTGAGGAAATCTCATCCAATCCTATTCTAGGAAAGGAACGAACACTAAGGACAGTGTTTTACTGAAGGGGGAAAGGATGTGACACCCCCCAAAAATAAAATATTTTTTATGTGCTGGAAATTTATTTCCGTTTTTTGCAAATTTGAATATGGAATTTTTTTCCCATTTATGGCAATTCTGAATTTCGAATTTAATAATTGTATTTAATTATTGTGACTATTGGGCAGATATCTGTTTGGATTCAACTAGCTATTTGACTATGACACTTGTATCAAAGCATAATATTTATATTAATTACAGGAGGACAAAGGGAACAACCATGTTAAAATTAGCTGACCATGACTCCATGAGTGGGGAACATGTTTGAACTTCCTCTAGGATGATTATGAGAAGTGGAAAATAAGAGATTTGGCCACTGGAAGCCCTTCAAAATCAGGGATTAAGAGAGCTGTGAAAATCCCTAAAGGAGGGAAAAAGACCCGGGCAAAAATTGATAAATAGCTTATGCGAGGAGGTAGGACGCTGCCAAGTATGCTAGGGAAAAGTTTTTTTGGAGCTCTCTTGTTGTTATGAACACTACAGATTGAGTGTGAGGCAAGAGGAGCCTATTGAAACAGATTTTCCTTGTTGTTATGAGAATTGTTGTGTAAGTGTGAAGCAAGAGGATAACTGTTGGAATTGAAGGACATTGTTGAGGAGGAGTTTCCAAGTTCACCCTCATGGATTCATGGTTAGGCTAGGGGGTGAATCGAGCAGGTGAGTTTGGCTGCCCTATTCTACGGTTGGGAGGAATGTGGTTGTTCCCTTTGTCTTCCTGCGGATTGGATTTGGATATGTTGATCTACCCCTCTCTATTCTTGGCCATGTTTTGATTTATGGCAGGCATCTATTGTGTGATTATATCTAATTGCGTTAATGTAAACCTTTCCCTCTCTGTTCTCGGATGTTTTGTGTGTAACTTATATTAAGCATCTAATTGTTTCTAAATTTGAAATAATTCTTTCAATGGATGACATTTATCGTGGTATTAAATGTATAATCACAGTCTAAATTCTGGAGTGGTCCCTCCTGAAATATGGAAGTGCTAGGAAAATTTATTTTTATAGAAGTTGAGTTTAAGAAAGTTGGTCCATCTATGGGTTAGGTTTAATCTGAAGTCAAAATACTAGATGTACAAAAATTCAGAAAGTTAAAGAATTCTGGGAACCCCCCAGAAACCAAATTCAGATCCCTCGGATCATCAATTATAATTTCCAAACTCTGATGGGATGATATTCTTACTCATGTATATACATAGATGCACAGATCTAGTATTGTTGAAGTTTAATGACTTGTTTAAAGAGGCTCTAAGTGAACATAATAGGATTGACCTTTTACAGAACATGTTACCCTATTGTACCCCTTTTATAGATTATATGCGTATAAAACATAGAAGTTATACTTTTGGAATCCCGATAAGTAAACGGATATTGAATCCTTCCACACCTATTGTTTCACAGAACGAAAGTAAGAATACCAGTACAAGGAAAAAATCTTAGAATTATGAAAATAATGTGATTTTCGGCATTTTCGACCTGCTGGTTACATTTATACGAAGTTCCCTTGCTTTTCCAAACCCCGAAACCTCGAATCCTAAAATCCCGAAGTGTTGGTCCCACACCCTTCACCTTTCGAAATTTGGGAGTTGTTGCGTGTTGTTGTTAGCATTTGAAACCTCGAAACCCCGAATCCCAAAATCCCCAAATGTTAATTCCTTTCTTTTTCGCAATTCAGGAATTGTTGTACGTTAGATGTTTGGCTATGGAACTCATGAAGTTTCGAACCCCGAAATCCTAAAATACGGGTCTCACCTTTCTTTTCTTTCGCATTTCAGAAGTTTGTTCATGTTGATGTTTGGACACTAGAACTCGTGAAGTTTTGAACCCCGAAATCCCAAAATGCGGGACCCACTTTTCCTTTTTTGCATTTTCAAAAGTTTGTTTATGTTGATATTTGGATACTGGAACTCACGAAGTTTCGAACCCCAAAATCCTGAAATACGGGTCTCACCCTTATTTTCTTTCACATTTCGGAAGTTTTTTCATGTTGATGTTGGACACCGAAACTCGCGAAGTTTCGAACCTCGAAATCCCGAAATGCGGGACCCACCTTTCCTTTTTCACATTTTCGGAAGTTTGTTTATGTTGATGTTTGGACTGGAACTCATGAAATTCGGAACCACGAAACCCCAAAATGCGAGTTCTACCTTTCCTTTTTCGCATTTTTGGGAGTTGTTCTATGTGTTGATGTTTGGATTTTGTACTCGTAAAACCCCAAACCCCAAAATCCCGAAGTGTTGGTCCATAGTATTTCCGTATTTTGGATTTCGACAAATAGCAGGGTCCTTCATTTTGTTCGGCATTTGTGATCACTGAAACCTGAATGACCTCTGTTTCTTCACAAAGCTGTAGGAACATAGTAGGAATTATTGTTATAGGAACAACTCAAATACTGTAATGTATGGATTGGTAGAAAATGTTGGAGGATATTTATCTGGGATATAAGTATAATAATAACCGTTCATATTACAAGTCACCATGTACGGGGCATGAAAAGTACCTAAATTATTATACGGAGAAAGATATAGGTATATACTTACTTGTAGGTGGAAATAAGTACAGATGTTAATAGAGAGAGTCAAAGTGAATTTCCTACAGTAAAAATGATAATATTGCCTTTACACGCGCACATAGTAGACAGTCAAGTTACCTATTGTTCTAGTAGTCATGAATATCTTGACTTGCAATCACAAATATAATGAAATGTGCAGAACTGAATTACTTTGACAACTTTCTATTCGAAGTAAACTAGACTAGTGTAATGATGTCTTTATGGATCAAATTGAATCTTACCTTCTCTTAAACTCTAATCTTAAACAAAGTTGAATTATGTCATAGAATTCTTTTTTTTGGTAAATTTTAGGTACATTATAATTCTTTAACAAAGAAACATGAAATATATTATGGATTTTTAGATTGGAAGGAAGTGCAAGTTGGTATGCTACAGGTCCAATTCGAGCTAAGATATCGAAAGGGCCACAAAACCTAGATACCAACTTGGCACATTTCCGTAGCTTTAGGGAAATTTTTTGAGCTTTGACTTTTAAATAGACGTGGTCTCCCACTTGAAATTTCACGTGTCTTCTCTTCAGGTTCTTGTAATTTTTTTGCCTGTCCTAAGCCTCCTTTAAATTTTGATGTAATTTTCTTACCGTGCTCTCCATTTCATGGAGCATCTTTGGTCCCACCATGAGTCTGTCCACTGGGTTATCCCATCTAATTAGTGTCGTACACTTTCTGTCATACAGTACTTCGAAAGGACTCATTTTATCTGAAGTTTGGTATCCATTGTTGTATGCAAATTCCACCAAGTTTAGGTAGTCTTCCCACTTTCTTGGTTTTGTTCTTACGTACATGTGTAACATATCTTATACAATTTGGTTTGTTCATTTAGTCTACCCATCCGTTTGTGGATGATAACTCGTGATGAAATTCAAGTTAGTATTTAGCCCTGCAAACAATTCTTTCCAAAAAGAAGATGTAAATTTTATGTTTCTATTTGAAATCACCATTTTTGGAATACCATGCAGTGTAAAAATGTCTTTCATGAATATTTTAGCGATGCTAATGGATTTAAAAGTAGACTTTGCAAGAATAAAGTGTGTAGACTTACTAAGTTTATCGATTACCAAGATAATTGAATCATTATGTTTATCAGTTCTATGCAAACCTGTAATAAAGTCCATTGATATTGTCTCCCATTTCCATTCTGGAATAGGTAAGGTCTGCAACAGGCCGACTGGATGTTGATGTTCGACTTTTACCTGTTGGAAGTCCTGACACTTAGCTAAGTATTATGTTGTTTCTTCCTTCATATTAGGTCAATAAAATAACTTCCTTAATGTTGTTATTATTTTCTGGTATCCCGGGTGACCAGAATATGGTTTCTTGTGTGTTTCGTCCAAAATCGACAACTTTAATTCCGCTGAATCTAGTATGTATATTTTTTTTTTGAATCGTAGTAGGGATTTTCTGTTCAAACTCAAATCTGTTTTGTCTAATTGTTCTGCATTATCTCGTAATTCTACCACTTTTCTAGTATAATTTTCATCATTATTACCTGCAGCCTTTATCCTCTACTCAAGATCGCTTTATGCCCTGCTAATGTTTATTTCAAACAACCCATGAACTCTTTTTCTTAAGGCATCAACCACATTTTTTTCCTTACCCTTGATATGTCTTACCTCAAAGTCAAATTGGCTCAAGAAGGCTAGCCATCTTGCTTGCCTTGCAATAAGATCCGGTTGAATAAACAAAAATTTTACACCGCTGTTATTCGTCAATAACATAAATTTTCTACCCATGATGTAGTGCCGCCACATTTTTAAGGCGCATATTATAGATGCCAAATCTAAGTCATGAGTGACGTAGTTTTGTTCGTGTTCCTTTATTTTTCGGGACTCGTAACAAATAAAATGCCCTTCTTGAGTTAGGATGCTACCTAGTCCTTATTTACTCGCAACTACACAGACGGTGAAGTCTTTGTCCAAATCTGCTAGCTTTAAAATGGGTGCGGGCGTTAACAATTCCTTTGACTTATTAAAACTGTCTTGGAATTTATGTGACCAGTTAAACTTGGTTCCCTTCTTTTGTAACGATGTGATAGGATATGAAATTTTGGAAAATCCCTCTATAAATCTGCGGTAATACACAGTGATTCCCATGAATGACCGAATGTCCACTACGTCCTTAGGAATCGACCATTCCATGATGGATCTTATTTTCTCAACATCGATTGCAATGCCTTCTACAGATATTACATGTCCTAGGTACTATATTTTCTTTTGATAAAAGTCACACTTATCGAATTTAGCATATAGTTTGTGCTTCCTTAAATTTTGCAGAACTATCCTTAAGTGCTCTTCGTGTTCTTCTTATGTTTTAGAATATACTAGAATATCATCAATAAATACCAACACAAACTTGTCCAAGTACTGACTGAAAATATTGTTAATTAAACACATAAATGTGGCTGCCACATTAGTGAGACCAAAAGGTATAACAAAAAATTCGTAATGTCCATATCTCATTCAGAATGATGTTTTACTTATATCCTCATCTTTTGTCCTAACCTAGTGATAACCAGATTGTAAATACAATTTCAAAAAATTATTTTCCCCACCTACTTGATCAAATAGATCATTTATCCTAGGTAAGGGGTACTTGTTCTTAACAGTCATTTTGTTTAATTTCCTGTAATCGATGTATAATCTCAGAGTTTCATCTTTCTTTTCAACAAATAGGACGAGTTCTCCCCATGGTGAAACTCTCATTCTGATATATTCTTTGTCCAATAATTCATGTAGTTGAATTTTTAATTATGTTAACTATGGTAAACTCATTCGGTATGGTTCTTTAGATATAGGGGTTGAACCAGGTAGTAAGTCAATAGAAAATTCTATCTCCCTTCTTGGGGGTAATCCATGTATCCCGTCAATAAACACATCTCTGAAATCATGCAAAACGACAAAATCCACCAAGATGGGTTTTTTTTCCTTTTCTAATAAGTTTGTTACTTGGATGGCATAAACCTGACAACCCTTTCTCATGCATTTATTAAATTGCATTGCGGAAATCTACGTAACTAAGATTGGTTTTTGTACACCTTGAATTGTCCTAGCAATGTCATTTTCATCTTTATACTTGAGTGATTTTTCATAACAATATAACACTGATTTATTCTTTTCTAACCAATCCATTCTGATAATTACATCATAAGATCCTAACGGGAATACGTTTAGATTTTTGTTTATGTTTTGACCACCTAAACTGAACTCATAATCATAAATAAAATCGACCACTTTTCTTTTTGTTCATGTTGCTAGTTGTACCAACCAAGATTTTGTATGTCTTGTTTTCTTAACTTTATTTGAATCCACTATACCATGAGTGATATAACTCAACATAGCTCTAGGATCAATTAAAACAAAAATATGAGTGTTATTAATTTTACCTTCAATTTCCACCACAAAAGACTAGTGGTCAGCTTATCAGACATCCACGGGTACATTGATCCGATGTAAGCTTCTGCCCACAATTCCCACTGTAGAGGATTCTTGTAGGTTGTGAACCATATTTATGGCTACTGAAGTCAAATGTGGATAGTTCCTCCTTAAGTGAGGTTCCCCACATTCCCAGCATTTTAATGGTTCGCGGGGGCTATCCCCAAACTTCTTTGTTCCCAAATTTACCGGTTTACCACCTCCTTGGGTGTTCTGATTATTGGAGTGAAAGTATTTTCTAGGAAGACTCTTTTTTGTGTTCCAGAAAGGACTTGGATGATATCCCTTCTTCCATTGGTTCATTCGGTCTTTCTTCTTGTCTTTCCAAGCCTTGGGAAGTTATGATCGTTGTTTATATTGGTCATAACACAATCGGGATTTCCTGAAACATTTTCTCAAGGACTTGGTATTATCAAATTCAATTATGTCCTTATAAGACTGTGGTAAACAACTTAGGAACCGCTAGATTTTTACTTTGTCCTCTTGGATATAAGGCACGAACCTTAGTAATTTTAAGAATTTGTATATCATATCTTCCATAGCCATTTCATCGAGTCATAGCTCATAAAATTCTTTGTCTTTTCTTTCATAGTAACTTTCAGATAGGTACAATTTCTTAAAGTATTTCTTCAAATCCGACCATTCCATCTGTTATTCCTTCACACCCTTGGCCAACTTTAGGTATTTCCACCATATGCTGGCCTTCCCTTTCAGATTATAGATGGCGATTCTGACCTTCATATTACTGGAATAGTTGTATATCTAGAAATAATTCTTGATGTCTAATAGCCATGCTTCAACTTCCTCACCTGTTCTAGATTCCCCATCAAAGTTAGATGGTTTGATTTTCTTAAACTCTCCCTCAAGGTGATCTACCTACTTTCTTTTTCTTCATGTTTTTGTTTTACCTTCAGCTGAAGGTGTACCTTTAGATGAGCTATCCCATTTTCTTGCTTCATGACCAAAATTCTTGGAGGCCCTTTTACTGACCTCTTCTTCATGTTTGTCGTCCTTTGGGATTTTCATTGTCACTATACTTCATAGCAGGACTTTGTTTATTTCCTATTATTCCTGTTGTGCCTTTTTCAATTTCTCATTGTCCGCTTTGAAAACTTGTACTATCTCAATAATGAGATTTATCATAGTTTCCAGAACTTTGATATGTGAACTTCCGTCACTGTTTTGCCTTTGATCTTTAGGAGGCCTTTGTTTAGGATTCTCCTCAAGTCTGATTTCTGCTTCATCCTAGGCTGCCATGACTACAAAATAAAGTGTTTTTTGGTTGTAACAGTAATTGTTTTGTTAATTTTTATAAAAAGGAAAAGATATGCTAAGTAAATAATTTGGCCCTGCTCAAGGTCCAAGTGTTGTAACCTTTTCTTTGATACCATATGTAATCTACCTCAAATATACGAATTTAAAAAAAATAAAAATATATGGAACATTAATCTCCAATTTCATTTAACAGAGTCATAGTTAAAAGAAGGTATTACTTATCTCCATTGTTAAACTCTGCGAGGTTTTCTTATGTTCTGATTATCAATGATTTCATTTCTATCCCAGCCTGTAATGTACCTCAAAATTCTCATAAAAAAAAAAACAATTGTGGTACCATATTTGTTACTCAATTTTCGTTTAATCCACTTGTGAGCCAGGTACTTACACTTTGTTTTTGCTTGCATAACCTTATAACATACTAACTTAATACTCTTGTCTTAAGCTTAATACTCTTGGCTTAATACCTTACAAAATTGAATGCAATATATTCTAATCCTTACTTTATTATAAGGGATTTATTATAATGCTCGCACCTACCTATATGCTAGGAAAGGAAATTTCAGTGCCTTTGTTTCTAATAGAAATGGACTATTGGATTCTTTTGTTGCGCATAAATTTATGTCTTGGGTTTTAAATGCTTACGCACTACCTAACCATGTCAACATCAGTCTTCAAGTCTTTGTCATGGTTCATGACAAGAAAGGTTTTAAGGAGGTTAATGAATTGTTTAGGAGTGGTTTCCAAGTGTTTCCTTTGATGGCTCTACTTTAGTTATGTTACAACTTGTCCTTATCGTAACGAACTGAACCCAGTCAAATCTACATCAAGCTATGCACAAATGAAATAACTAACTCCCTTTCACTTTCCTGAGTAATGAAAGGACAACTTCATGGTTTGGCAACCGACTAGTTCTCTGGACAGTCAAGGTTTTACTGTTGGTTTACTTCGTATCTTCTGCATTTAGGGAGGTGGATGTACTTGTCAGGAGGGGTTTAAGACTCTATCTGGGAAATTAAATAAGGGTCCTACTAACCTCATCCCTGATGTCTCTTTCACCTACTCCTCCCAATCTCGATGCGCCAGCTTGCCCTAGTGTAAAGATTTTTTACTTCCCATGCTGAAAGAGTTTACTCATGCCTCTTATGACTTGGTGGTATCATTTCTCAATTGTGCCTTCGAAGGAAAGGCTCTGTGCTAGGAAAAATTCCACAGGGATAAACCTGCCGCCTCCGTGAGCAACCCTTGGTGCAGTCGACGAGAATGCCTGGTAAGTTTTCTTTAAGGGACTGTCGTTTTTCGGAATAGAACAGAGTTTGTTGTTTTTGGTTGAAACCGAGAAGAATTTGTTTTTGTACACTCTGTTGTGGGTTACAGACTTTCCTTACTCCCGATAGAGTCTATGTGTTCTTTTGTTTTAATAGTGATAGTAGAGGAGGTTTTTCTTGCTATAACCATGAGTCACAAAACCTCTACTTCTATGAACGTATACTTCATGTTCACTGTTTGTGTCCCGTGGGTCTATTTCTGGTTTAATCCTTTGCTTACCCTACACTTAGAAACTGTAAACTGGAGTGACTCAGAGTAGTTCTGAATAGTTTACACCTTCATCGTGCTCCAAGAACTAAAGGATCCAACCGGGTTCTCAAAGTATATGTTTCCCCTCCGTGACTGGTGCATAACATTTGTAGGAAGGTGGTAATCTACCGGTAAATTATCCCTCGATGAAGTTAGCTTATTCCTCATGATTACTTTTATTGGTGAAAAGTATGATACCATTCCTTGCATTCTTTTTTTTGTTCATCAAGGGTTTTTTATCAAATGATTTCTTGTTCTTGAATTTGCAATGCTATTTTACTTTGTTAAGGAAATTAATTGGCATTCTGTAAAAATGTTTTTTCTCTGTATTAATGGTGGGGCTCTTACTGTTGCGAGGGTACCCACCAGGAGCTCTCGGACGCTTCTCCCCTCGGTAAGGGTTGACTATGAAGCAAAGCATGGCTACAGGAGGGTGTGGCGCTTCGGTCCTGAGTTAAGTAATCTGACAACTATCGTTATCATTGTTCCTTTTGGAGTTTATAAATCAAGATTTTATTCTGTAACTTTTCTAATGTTTACCGTGATGGTCGAACGCAGGTGTGCCCACTTCACAGCGTGGGTTTTAGCCTCTGTTCAACCTGGAAAAGGTACTGGGGTTCCAAAATATGCCCCTTCAACTCGTTAGGACCTGGAGGTCTCAATTCTGTTCGTAGTTTTTTTTTTCTAATGTTAAGAGTAACCTTTGTTCATGCATCGATTCCCTGTACCAGATAACTGAGGGTTTAAACCCGTTTTGTTTATCAAAGTTCCAATTTAAATGTAAGCATGATGTGGGAGACTTGTGAATGAAATTCTTGTTTTCTTTTGTTTAAAAGGACTATTTACCTCAACAAAATCGTTACTAGAGGTCTCGCATCTTCCAACTCTGCGTGTTCGTATGTGTTTGTTTTTTATTGGTTTATTCTTCATCAAGGTTTTGCATCACTCTAAGATTTCTGAGAGTGCGAAACGATTTAATAAAAAATGCTTTGTTTCCTTTCTGCATACAACATATATAAGATATGTAGTAACAAATTGTCTATCCGTTTCCTGTAGTATTATCCTATCATGATTATATCATCTCAGAAAATAGGGTGATCTTACACTCATTTCCATATGCTTCATCGTTCTCATATGTATAAATGGATTATGTTTACAGTTTGAAACATTCATATGCATATAATCGTTATGTTCCTGAATTGATATATATATTTGACTCTATTTAAAGTTGATACATATAGGTGCATAGGGTAGTTATGTTCGTTCATTGGCGCATATTTGACTCTGTTTAAAGTTTGAAACGTATATGTGCCTACGATAGCTCTGTTCATTTGAATCTGTTTAAAGTTTGAAATATATATACACATATAATTAGCCCTATTCGTTCATTCGACTCTGTTAAAGTTTAAAACATATCTACGCATATAATCGCTCTGTTCGTTCATTCGATTCTGTTAAAGTTTGAAACATATATACACATATAATGACTTTGTTCGTTCATTCGAATCTGTTAAAGTTTGAAACATATATAGACGCATATAATATCTATGTCCGTTCATTGATACCTATTCCATTCTGTTTAGAATTTGATTCTGGAAAATAAATCTGCATTTAAATCCTACAGTCTATTCACTGAATTTCGAATAGTCTTTGTCTAGGTTCTTGCATGCATACCAGCGTTAAGGATCTCACTATAACAATAACCTATTCATTCCATAGAGGTAGAATACTGAATATTTAGTTACAGAAAAGACTTACAACAGTTACACGATCATTAAAAACAGCTACTAGAACTCTTCTGTATAGCAATAACATGTACAGTATATTCAATATAAAAAACATTCAAACAGATAGAGTTTAGAGTACATATCTGAACTATCCTTGCAGAGAAAACAAATGTAACAACCATGTTCCTCCCAACTGTAGAATCGAGCAGCCACAATTACTTTCCCGATTCACCCCCTAGCTTGACCATGAGTCCATAAGGGCGAACATGGAAATCCCTCTACATCATTGTCCTTCAATTCAGTCCCCTTTTTCCTTTCCTCACACCCTTCCAGTTTCCATAACATCAAGTGAAAAAGAAAAAGAACCCCCAAAACAGACTCTCTTCCTAGCATACTTAGTAGCGTTCTGCCTCCTCACACATGCTAATTTGTAACTTGCCTAGGTCTTCTTTTTTTTTCCTTCTTTGGAATTTTCGCAGCTTCCTAAATCCCTGATTTTCAGGGGCTGCCAATGGCCAAATCATTAATTTTCCACTTGTACAAATCAGCCCAGGGGTAGTTCCAACATGTTCCCCACTCATGGAGTCATGGTCAGCTACTTTTAACATGGTCGTTCCATTTGTCTTCCTACAATCAATATAAAATATTATATTTTCAAACAATTGTCATTGTCAAATAGTTAGTTGGGTCAAATCAGAGTCCTACCCAACAGTCATAATAATTTATTAAAATTAACAAATTCAAAATTCGGAATTGCCATAAATGGCAAAATTTTTCCAAATTCGAATTTACCAAAAACGGAATAATTTCCCAAAAATTTAAATTTCCAAATTATTTAATTTTGGGGGATGTCACATCCTTTCCCCCTTAAGTAAAAAATTGTCCTCAGTGTTTGTTCCTTTCTTGGAACAATATTTGATGAGATTTCTGCAAATCTCCTTCCAATTCCAAAGTGGCCTCCTCAGGACTAAAGTCCTTCCATTCCACCTTTACCTGAGCGACGAATCTGTTCCGAAGCGCTATTTCTCTCCAATCCATAATGCGTAGGGGTTCCACTTGGAATTCACCTTTGGGTTCCACCTATACCAAGTTCCAATCAATCATATGAGTAGGGTCGTGAACATATTTTTTTAATAAAGAAGCATGAAATACATTATGAATTCTTAGATTTGCTGGCAATGCAAGTTGATATGCTACGAGTCCAATTTGAGCTAGTATCTCGAAGTGTCCACAGAACCTAGGTTCCATCTTGGCACAGTTTCCTAGCTTCAGTGAGATTTTTCAGGCTTTGACCTTCAAATATATATGGTCTCCAGCTTGAAACTCTAAGTGTCTTCTTTTCAGATCTGCATAGTTCTTCTATCTATCCTATGCTTCCTTCAAGTTCTATTGTACCTTTCTTACCATGTTCTCCATTTCTTGGAGCATTTATGGTCCAACCATGAGTCTGTCAACCGGGTTATCCCAACTAATTAGAGTCATGCACTTTCTGTCATACAATACTTCGAAAGGGATCAACTTTGTTGAAGTTTGGTACCCATTGTTATATGAAAATTCTACCAAGTGTATATAATCCTCCCACTTGTTTGGTTTCATTCTTACATACATGCAGAGCATATCCTCTATGATTTGATTTGTCCATCTGTTTGTGGATGATAAATTGTACTAAAATTCAAGTTGGTATTGAGCCCTGCAAACAATTCCTTCCAAAAAGTGGATGTGAATTTCACGTCTCTATCTGAAATCACCATTTTAGGAATACCATGCAGTCTAAATATTTCTTTGATAAATATTTTAGCGATGTTTATAGCTTTAAAAGTAGACTTTATAGGAATAAAGTGTGCAGAATTATTGAGTTTATCGATTACAACCATGATGGAGTCATTTTGTTTCAGAGTTTTAGGCAAACCTGTTATAAAGTCGAGTGATATAGTTTCCCATTTCCATTATCGTACTGGTAATGGCTGTAAGAGGTCGACTGGATGTTGGTGTTAGGCCTTAAACTGCTGACAATCTTGGCACCTAGCCAAGTATTTTGTTGTTTCTCCCTTCATATTAGGCCAATAGAATAGTTTCCTAAGTGTTGTTATCATTTTCTGGTAACCTGGGTGGCCACAATATGGCTTCTTATGCACTTCATCCAAGATTGTTAATTTTAACCCTGCTGAATCTGGTATGTAAAGTCTGTTTTTAAATTGTAGAAGCCCTTTCTCGTCGATACTTAGATCTATTTTATCTGAGTTCGTGGTATTATTTGGTAGTTCTTCCATTAGTTTAGTATATTTTTCTTCATCAACACCTGTCGTCCTTATTCTTTCTTCTAGATCACTATCTTCCCTGCTAATATTCATCTCAAATAATCCATGGATTCTTCTACTTAAAGCATTTGCTACTTTGTTTTCCTTGCCCTTGATATGTCTAACCTCGAAGTCGAATTCTCTTAAGAAGGATAACCACCTTTCTTGCCTTGCGTTAAGATCTTGTTGGTTAAATAGATATTTCACCCTGTTGTTGTCCATTAATAATAGAAATCTTCTTCCCATTATGTAGTGTCACCACATCTTTAAGGTGTGTATCACTGCTGCCAATTCCAAGTCATGAGTGATGTAATTTTGCTCATGTTCTTTCAATTTCCATGACTCATAACAAATAACGTGTCCTTCTTGAGTTAAGATACCACCTAGCCCTTCTTTACTCGCATCAACACATACAATGAAGTCTTTATCTAGGTCTGCTACTTTCAATATGGGTGCCATTGTCAATAATTCCTTTAGTTTGTTGAATCTATCTTGACATTTCTCTGACTAGTGAAACCTGGTTCCTTTCTTTTGTAATGATGTGATAGGGTAGGCTATCTTGGAAAACCCTTCTATAAACCTGCGGTAGTATCCAATGATTCCCATGAACGACCGTATATCCACTACATCTTTAGGTACCGACCATTCCATAATGTCTTTTGTCTTTTTCGGGTCTACGAAAATGCCCTCTGCTAAAATTACATGTCCAAGATATTGTATTTATTTCTGATAGAAGACACACTTGTCAAAATTGGCATACAGTTTGTGCTTCCTTAACGTTTGCAGAACTATTCTTAAGTGTTCCTCATGTTCCTCCTTCGTCCTTGAATAGACCAAGATATCATCGATGAATACTACCATGAACTTATCCAAGTACTCACTGAAAATACTGTTCATTAGGCACATAAATGTGGTTGGGGCATTAGTGAGTTTGAACGGTATGACTACAAACTCTTAGTGTCCATATCTTGTCCAAAATGTTGTTTTGTTTATGTCCTCGTCTTTTATCCGAACTTGATGATAACTGGATCGTAAATCCAATTTTGAAAAGATCTTGGCCCCCGCTACTTGATCGAACAGATCATTTATCCTTGATAAGGGATATTTATTCTTAATAGTCATTTTGTTCAGTTGTCTATAATCGACACATAATCTTAGAGTACAGTCGTTCTTTTTCACAAAGAGGACCGGTGTTCCCCAAGGTGAGACACTTGGTTTGATATACTCTTTGTCCAATAATTCCTGTAGTTGTATTTTTAATTCTGTCAGTTCTGGTAAACTCATCCAGTAAGGTTCCTTTGAGATAGGGGTAGAACCGGGTAACAGATCTATGGAGAAGTCTATTTCCCTTCTAGGGGGTAATTTTGGTATCTCATCCACAAACATGTCTCTGAAATCACGTATGACAACAAAGTATTCCAACTTTGGATTATTTTTCTTTTCTGCTAAACTCGTCACTTGGATGGCATAAACTTGACATCCTTTTCTCACACATTTCTTTAGTTGCATTGTTGAAATTTGTCTGACTGATACCATTTTTTTGTATACCTTGGGTTGTCCTGGTTGTGCCAGAATCATCTTTATAGCTAAGTATCTTTGTATAACAATTTAATATTGCTTTGTGTCGTTCCAACCAGTCCATCCCAATAATCATATCGTAAGATCCTAGTGGTAGGACATTCAGATCAGTTCTTATGGTTTGACCATCTAGGGTGAATTCAAAATCTAAGATATAGTCGATTACTTTCCTTTTCATACCTGTCGCCAATTGTACAAGCCATGATTTTGCATGCTGTAGTCTCTTAAGTTTATTTGTCTCTACTATCTTTGGAGTAATATAAATTAATGTTGCTCCACTGTCAATTAAAACAGAGATTCGAGTGTCATGGATTTTACCTTCGACTTCTACCATTGAGGACTAGTGGTCTGCTTGTTGTCCATCGATGGCCACATTTATCTGATGTAGGCTCCTGCCCATGTCTCCCACTGTCGAGGCTTCTTGCAAGTTATTAACAATAGTTCTATTTTTCAAACTTAGATGTGGGTAGTTCCTCCTGATATAAGGCTCTCCACATTCACAACAATTTAATGTCTCACGGGAGTTATCCCCAAACCTCCTTGTTCCCAGGTTCATCGGTTTTCCGCTTCCTTGCGTATTCGGGAGATTGGAGTGAAAATACTTTCTCGAAATACTCTTTGTTGTATTCCAATAAGGAGTTGGTTGGTACCCCTTCTTACACTAGTTCATTCGATCTTGTTTCTTATCCTTCCAGGCTTTGGGAAACTCTACTCATTGTTTATATTGGTCACAACATATTCACGCTTTTATGAATACTTCGCTTAAGGATTTGGGGGTTGTGAAACTCAATTATGTCCCTATAGGACTGTGGTAGACAGCTTAGGAATCACTGAATTTTTACTTTATCCTCTCGGATGTATGGTACGAACCTTAGCAGATCCAAAAATTTATTTATAAGGTCCTCCATTGTCATCTGTCTAAGTCGTAACTCATAAAATTCTTTTATCTTCCTTTCGATGTAATTTTCATAAAGGTATTGTTTCTTGAAATACTTCTTAAATTCATACCATTCCCATTGTTTCTCCTTTAGGCCCTTGGCCAATTTCAGAACTTGCCACCAAATATTGGCCTTCCCTTTCAGATTGTATATGGCCATCCTGACCTTCATGTTGCTGGAATAGTTGTAGATTTGGAAATACTTTTTGATGTCCAACAACCATGCTTCTGCTTCTTCTCCTGTCCTGGATTCCCCATCAAAGGTAGCAGGTTTAATCTTTTTAAATTCTCCTTCAAGGTGGTCTACTTGTTTTCTTTTTCTGTCAGTTTTAGTTCCCTCTTCAGCTGGAGGTGTTCCTTGAGACGAACTATCTCCTTTTTCTGTATCTGGCCCTGAGTTCTTAGACGCTCTCTTGCTGACTTCTTCATCGTTATTATTGTCTTTTGGGCTTTTCTTGGTCACTATACTGCGCAATAGGACTTCATTTATCTCCTGTTGTTCTTGCTGTGCCTTCTTCAATTTTCCATTGTCGGATTTAAAGATCTGTACCTCAACAATCAGGTTCTTCATTGTTTCCAACACTTCTGTGGGTGAGCTTCCATCACTATTCTGCCTTATATCTCCAGGAGGTCCTTGCTGTGGATTTTCTTCCATCCTGTTTTCTGCATTGTCTCGAGCTGCCATAATTATTCACCAAAAGAGAGAAAGTTTTATGTTTGTAACCACACAATTTATTAGTTTTGGAAAAACAATTATATACTGAGAACTACATTGGTCCTGTTCATGCCTAGTTTTGTAACTTTCGCTCTGATACCATATGTAATGTACCTCAAAATTCTCATTAAAAAAAAAAAAAATTCGTGGTACAATATTTGCTACTCAATTTTCGTTTAATCCACTCGTGAGCCAGGTACTTACACTTTGTCTTTGATTGCATGACCTTATAACATACTAGCTTAATACTCTTGGCTTAATAACTTACAAAAATTGAATGCAATATATTTTAATCCTTACTTTATTATAAGGGCTTTATTATAATGCCCACACCTACCTATATGTTAGGATTGGAAATTTCAGTCCCTTTATTTTTAATAGAAACGGACAATTGGATTTTTTTGTTGCGCATAAATTTATGTCTTCGGTTTTTAAATGCTTATGCACTACCTAATGGTGTCAACATTAGTCTTCAAGTCTTTCTTGTGGTACGTGACAGAAAATGTTTTAAGGAGGTTAATGAATTATTTAGGAGTGGTTTCCAAGTGTTTCCTTTGATGGCTCTACTATAGTTATGTTACACCTTGTCCTTATCGTAACGAACTGAACCCGGTCATGTCCGCGTAAACCTATGCACAACTGAACTAAATAACTCCCTTTTGTTTTCCTGAGTAACGAAAGGACAACTTCATGGTTTGCCAGCCGACAAATTCTTTGGACAATCAAAGTTTTACTGTTGGTTTACTTCGTATCTTCTGCATTTAGGGAGGCAGATGTACCTGTCATGAGGGGTTTAAGAATCTGTCTGGGAAATTAAATAAGGGTCCTACTAACCTCAACCCCGATGTCTCTTTCACCTGCTCCTCCCAATCTCGATGCGCCAGCTTGCCCTAGTGTAAAGATTTTGTACTTCCCATGCTGAAAGTGTTTACTCATGCCTCTTAGGTCTTGGCGGTCTCATTTCTCCCTTGTGCCTTCGAAGGAAAGGCTCTGTGCTAGGAAAAATTCCACAGGGATAAACCTACCACCTCCATGAGCAACCCTTGGTGCAGTCGACGACAATGCCTGGTAAGTTTTCTCTAAGGGACTATCATTTTTCGGAATCGAACAGAGTTTGTTGTTTTTGGTTGAAACTGAGAAAAAAAAAAATTTGTACACTCTTTTGTGGGTTACAGACTTTCCTTACTCTCGATAGAGTATATGCGTTCTTTTGTTTTAATAGTGACAGTAGAGAAGTTTTTTCTTTCTATAACCATGAGTCGCAAAACCTCTACTTTTGTGAACCTATACTTCATGTTCACTGTTTGTGTCTCATGCGTCTATTTCTGGTTTAATCCTTTGTTTACCCTATACTTAGCAACTGTAAACTGGAGTGAATCAGAGTAGTTCTGAATAGTTCACACCTTTGTCATGCTCCAGAAACTAAAGGGTCCAACTGGGTTCTCAAAGTATATGTTTCCCCTCCGTGACTGGTGCATAACATTTGTAGGAAGGTGGTAATCTACCAGTAAATTATTCCTCGATGGAGTTAGGTTATTCCTCATGATTTATTTTATTGGTGAAAAGTATGATACCATTCCTTGCATTCTTTTCTTTGTTCGTCAAGGGTTTTTTATCAAATGATTTCTTGTTCTTGAATTCGCAATGCTATTTTACTTTGTTATGGAAATTAATTGGCATTATGTAAAAATGTTTTTACTCTATATTAATGGTGGGACTCTTACTTTTGTGAGGGTACCCACCAGGAGCTCTCGGACCCTTCTCCCCTTGGTCAGGGTTGACTATGAATCAAAGCATGGCAACAGGTTGTGGCGCTTCGGTCCCGAGTTAAGTAATCCAACAACTATGGTGGTCATTGTTCCTTTTAGAGTTTATAGATCAAGATTTTACTCTGTAACTTTTCTAATGTTTACCATGATGGCTGAATGCAGGTGTTCCCACTTCACAGTGTGGGTTTCAGCCTCTGTTCAGCATGGCAAAGGTACTCGGGTTCCAAAATATTCCCCTTCAACTTGTTACGACCTGGAGGTCTCAATTCTATTCGTAGTTCTTTTTTTCTGATGTTAAGAGTACCCTTTATTGATGCACCGATTCCATGTACCAACTAACTGAGGGTTTAAACCCGTTTTGTTGATCAAAGTTCCAATTTAAATGTAAGCATGATGTGGGAGACTTGTGAATGAAATTCTTGTTTTCTTTTTTTTAAAAGGACTATTTACCCCAACGGAATCGTTACTAGAGGTCTCGTATCTTCCAACTCTATGTGTTCGTATGTGTTTGTTTTCGATTGGTTGCTTCTTCAACAAGGATTTGCATCACTCTATGATTTCTTAGAGTGCGAAGCGATTTAATAAAAAATGCTTTGTTTCCTTTCTGCATACAACATATATAAGATATGTAGTAACAAGGTGTTTATCTGTTTCCTGTAGTATTATCCTAGCATGATTATATCGTCCCAGAAAATAGGGTGATCTTACACTCGTTTCCATATGCTTCATCATTTTCGTCTGTATTAATGGATTATGTTTACAATTTGAAACATTCATACGCATATAATCGTTATGTTCGTGCATTGACATATATATTTGACTCTATTTAAAGTTGAGACATATAGGTGCATAGGGTAGTTATGTTCGTTCATTGGTGCATATTCGACTCTGTTTAAAGTTTGAAACGTATATGTGCATATGATAGCTCTATTCATTTGACTATGTTTAAAGTTTGAAATATATATACGCGTATAATTAGTCCTGTTCGTTCATTCGACTCTGTTAAAGTTTAAAACATATATACACATATAATGGATCTGGTCGTTCGTTCGATTCTGTTAAAGTTTGAAACATATATATGCATATAATGAATTTGTTTGTTTATTCGACTCTGTTAAAGTTTGAAACATATAAATACGCATATAATAGCTCTATTCATTCATTGATACCTATTCAATTCTGTTTAAAATTTGATTCTGGAAAATAAATCTTCATTTAAATCCTACAGTCTAGTCACTGAATTTCGAACAGTGTTTGTCTAGGTTCTTGCATGCATACCAGACTTAAGGATATCACTATAAAAATAACCAATTCATTCCACAGAGGTAGAATACTGAATATTTAGTTACATAAAATACTTACAGCAGTTACACGATCATTAAAAACAGCTACTAGAACTCTTCCGTATAGCTATAACATGTACAGTATCTTCAATATAAAAATCATTTAGACAGATAGATTTTAGAGTAAATATCTGAACTAGGCTTTCAAAGAAAACAAAGGGAACAACCACATTCCTCCCCAACCGTAGAATCAAGAAGCCACGATTACTTGCCTGATTCACCCCCTAGCCTGACCATGAGTCCAGAAGGGCGAACTTGGAAATCCCTCTATAGAACTATCCTTCAATTTAGTCCCCTTTTTCCTTGCCTCACACCCTTCCAGTGTTCATAATAGCAAGTGAAAAATAAAAAGAACCCCCAAAACAAAATCTCTTCCTAGCATACTTAGCAGCGTCCTGCCTCCTCACATATGTTTATTTGTAACTTGCCTAGGTCTTTTTTTTTTCCCTCCAATCAATATAAAATATTTTGTTTTCCTCCAATCAATATAAAATATTTTGTTTTCAAACAAGTGTCATTGTCAAATAGTTAGTTGGGTCAAATCAGAGTCCCGCCCAACAGTCATAATAATTTATTACAATTCACAAATTCGAAATTTGGAATTGCCATAAATGGCAAAAATTTTCCAAATTCGAATTTACCAAAAATGAAATAATTTCCCAGAAATTTCAATTTCCAAATTATTTTTTTGGGGGGGATGTCTCACAGCCTAACACACATTGAACATAATTCCTATATGAAAATAAATCCACATTATAACATTTC
>ML791041.1:71344-110407 GCA_009831015.1 Picea engelmannii
ATCCTTCCATAAGGATTAATATATGGTGTTACCCTACCTCAAGGGTTTTCTCTATTTCTTGTGTTCATGTTATGGTGAATGGTTTATGGTTTATTCTTGGTATTATTGAAGTATATTTGCAGATATAGTATAGGTACTTAACAGATTCAGATATGCTATTCTATCTCTCTCTAGATAAATGTTATGTTTTGCAAGTTGTTTACTTCTATGAATGAATTTATGGTCGAATGTTGCGGTGAGGAAAGACCTACCAAATTCTTCCTAATCAATTAGCTAGGAATGTACTTGTTTTATTAAGATGGGGTATTGTATAAATACTAAGGACATTGTATGTATTAACTAAGTAAGACAAGTTATGTAGAGGTTACTATTCTCATAATAGTATATACTACCGATTGCTCCTTGTTTTTTAATTAATTCTGTTGAGTAAGAAAAATTTAATTGTCTGCATGATGTGATTAAGTCAAGCATACCAATATCTATGATGAATTGTATTTCTTGTTGGTGACTGTAGTATATATGAGTCTCCATTAATGAACCTGCAAGTTCAGTTTTCAAGGTAAATACATCCTACAATACTGAAATTATTTTGATATGCAAATAGAACATGTACAGTTATATTACAAACAGATATACATTATGCAATGGGAGTTCTATACAAGCGATACATTGAAACTGAAGTGAACTGGCTAAAACAGAGTCAGGGAACAATATATATATATCTACATATGAAAATAATTCTGGAAATTTCAAGACTCCATTACAGTAGAATTGTAGTAAATACACACACACACACACACACACACACACACATATAAGGCATTAGTGGTAAATCGGAAATTATTAGATCTAGTCAATTGTGCCTTAAATGATTGGAATTAATGTTGCAAAAACCTAACTCTCTCAAATGATTATCTGTAATCGAATATTAAAGGCACAAGGGTCGATGGATCCAAAGACCATTCTGGAACCCAGGACTTGGCTTTCACATATCTAGAATTTTCGTGAAACGGTAGCAATAAAGGAGTATAACTCATCCTAGGAATTGTAGAAACCCCAGTTAAATAGTTACATAGGGTTTATTAAGTATAGCTAATTAAATAATTAACTGTCTTAATGTGTATTAGTTAAGTAATGATTAACTATTAATAATATTATTTATTTATTTATTGTTTAGTAAATGTCAATTAATTAATTAATTGATTACTTAACACATTCAATGACTTGGGTAAAGACTTAAAGGGCTTAATAACTTTAATTTAATCATTATGAAACTTTGCGTATGACAGGGGATAGGGTGTTGAATGGAGGGATAAGGTAGTAAATGGAGGGATAAGGTGGGTGGAATTAAATGAAGGAGGAGGCGGTGTATGAGGGGGATATGACTGGGCAGAGGCTTATAGGAGAGGATTATGAAAATTTGGGGAGGAAGCATTATTTTGAGGGGAGGACTATATTTCCTGGTTTGGATATTTTCTGGTTTTGGGAGTTTGGTTTTGGAGATTGGGTGAACTATTGTTGGGGGCACCAGGTTGCTGGGAGTTTTGGGCTCGGGGGCTAGGAATCCTCACAGAATCTTGGAGCTAAGGAGCTGGATAGGCTGCTCCTAGATGGTTGGGTGGTTAGTCGGTTTTGGGCAGGGTTTTGTCAGAGCATCAAGCAGAGTCTGGGCAGAGCAGCAGAGAGGGAAACCAGAGGTCAGGAATTTAGCATCAGATAGAGGTATTTTTATGTACGCATTTTCATGAACATGTGATGGTTATTTAAAATTATTAGCATGCTATTCATAAACTTAAATTTCTTCTTCTTATATGTTGAATGAAAGAAATTTCTTATTGTTTATGCATCGAAGTAATCTTATCTGCTTAAATGTATGAATTTTTTTAGGCTTAATTAATTTAGGTCGCTACACATGGTATCAGAGCCATGGTGTAAAAACTTGGACCAGGGCCTACCCACCTACCCAATTTAGGAATGGAACTGTTCCCACCCAAAAATTTAAACAAACCTAAATAATATGTAAAGGGTAAATATATATATATATATATTGAAAGCAGCCCAGGGCCCTGAAACCCTTTAATTAGATGAAAATCTGAGCTCCAAGCTCCACCTCAACCTAGCCTGCAAGCCAAAAACATTTTTTTTAGTTACACGGATCTTTATATAAATAATATTCCCATTTGAAAGTAAGGTAGTATAATATTCTACACAGTTGAAGTGTTAAATAAATTTTAACACTTATTTCAAATAAACAAACCTATGTAGAGGAATATAATTATATATATACATATTCTGAGAGATAATGGACTGTATTGAGAGCACATTCCTGCCACTAAGATAATAGACTGTAATGGACTGTAATGAGACCAACAAACACACGATCCATTGCCGCCCCTAGATTGTTTTTAGCTGAATACCTAAACCCAACAAGATATGCATATTTTAAATCATTTCCATTAATTCCAAAAAAAAAACTGGAGAAAAAGAGAAAGTCAATGTATTGTTCAAGAAAATGCATATAAGATTGTTGGACTCTATGATACTAAATGGAAGAAACAATGTCCAATTGTGCAAATAACTTTGGTATGTATACTGATAAGTCAGAAACTCGAGATTAACATGATAAAAATAAAGGGGATGTCTTAATATCCACAACATATCCCAGCAGAGGAATGAAATCAATTTTAAAAAAATAATAATAATACAGAACTAGATAAGGGAACATTGCAACAATAGGGTTGAGGAACTCATACATCAGATTTCTCTATTTGAATTCACCACCCAAAAAACAATTCTATAGAATGAAAAAAAAACCAGAGATATAAAAGAAAAACAAAGAAACTGAAGAGCCCAGGATCAAACATAATAGCAAACCAAAGCCAAGCGCCCAAGCCCCATTCATCAAGTCGCATGGAGGAAGAGCCCACAATAGGCATTTCGTTGCACTACGCATCAGTGCAGTAATCAAACTCATAACCTCCAAGAAGCCTAAAGGACCCACACCTATGCATCAACCAAGCACTAGAGCTCAACATACATCAAGAGTCAAGTGACAGAAAAGGATTTGTGACCTGTCTAACAAAAAAAAAAAATGAATATAAGACTGCCATTTTGATATCAGGTGTACCTCTCTTGCAAGTAGGGATTTGTATTTCTAACTTACCGCAAGTAAACAGACCGCTTGAGCTCTCAGGAAGGTGAATGAGTGGTCATTACTTGGGGTCTCTCTGGTTTGTCAAAGGATTGGTTGGTACGATTGTTACAATAACACTACAATTCTTAAAACAATTCTTACCGTGTTAAAAAAAAAACAGATAGCCCAGGGGCTGGTGAGGATGAGGCGGCATAACATAGGGATGGATAGGTTATTGTTGTTTCTCATACATGGTGGATGGGTTGATCTGAAGTGGACTAGGTATGCCCATCATGATGGAAGAGGGGGCCATCATTCCCTGTTGATGTGGCGATTGGGACATGGAAGGAGGAGGGTAATAGAATGAAACCTCGGGGGTCACACCACCTCTACCAAACCCTAAACCCAAATCCTCCTCCTTGAGGTCATCCCTGGGAACAATGTCCATTTTCCACCAGGAAATTGAATATATCTGTTATGGCAATGGCAGTGGCAATGTCTTTCTTTTGCAACGTTCTTCGTTTAATTTCCTTGGTGTGAATCCATGAACGCATGGTGAGCTCCATAATGAACATCTCCGAGGCCTTGGTGAACAGAATGGGGGCCACTGCTGATATCATGCAGACATCCTCATCGACCTTCATGATTTTCTTGATTTGGGCGAGGGGAAGATGGTTGTTCTTGAAGTCGCTCACCTACTCAATCTCTTGCAGTTGGAAAGCCTGGAACATTTGGAGTTGTTATTGTTGCAGCAACATGTGGTGGTGGTGGAAGGCCTACTGTGCATCGCTCTGGTGGAAGCCAGGTTGTGATTGCAGCTGCTACCCAGCCTGTCCCTGCATGCCCACATGCATAGGGGGGAGCAACTTCTCCTCCTGGATAACCTGAGACATGCCTTGTAGTGGTGCTCCGCCAGAAGAAGATGGATGATGGTGGTCATTGTTTTTGTGGTCCATGGTTGTTTTCCTTCTCTTGTCCTTCCCCAAAACCATCCTTACAATGAAAGTTCTTCCTCATAGAGAATTGGCGCCGCTGAGAACCAGCCAAGAACAATACCACCTGGAACCAGACACAGCTCGAGTCCACACGTCAAACAAGTCGTTATTTGGGAGAGCTCTACCGCATGCCTTTACACAAGCCATCGCCCAAGCACCAATGACCAATGCCAAAGACAAAACACACAAGCCATCACCCAAGCACCAACGCTTAAAGCCGAGCATCGAGCTTGTCGAGAGGGAGAGAGCAGAGTGGAGAGGCGACGGAGTTTGTGTAAGGTTTTAGGGGAAGAGAGATTGAGAGAGAGTACGTGTAGGGTTAGGTTTAGGTCAGTAGGGTGCTGGAGGAAGCAAGGTGGGCACGTGGAATCCATGCGTGCCTGCACTTTTTTTTTATTATTTCAATTTTTTTTATTTATTTTTATATT
The DNA here is from genome assembly GCA_009831015.1 of Picea engelmannii. NCBI lineage: Eukaryota > Viridiplantae > Streptophyta > Pinopsida > Pinales > Pinaceae > Picea > Picea engelmannii. The sequence goes on from ML791041.1 coordinate 75,901, forward strand.
ATTTCAATTTTTATGTATATATTATTATTATTATTATTTATTTTTGTACGTTTAAATTTATTTAGTGTAAAAATAAAATTAAAGTTAATTAATTATCTAAAAAAATTAAAAAATTAATTGTTTTATTTAGTGTAAAGTTAATCTAAATTAAAGTTAATTATTGATTTTAGGGATTAGATTAAATTTGGGTTAGATTAAAGTTTTTTGGAGCAGAGGGGTTTTGAACCCACGACCACTCACCATAGTCCAAGCCTTGGAAAACAACCAAACACCAACGCGCTACACATGAGTCATTATAAACTAAATTCTTATACTTAATAGTCATAAAATACTATCCTGAAGTATAATCTCCAATTATCCATGTTAACCAAACACTGGGTTCCATGCCCTCAACCACCGAGCCAAGCGCCAAGTCCCTCCATTCCATTCCATCAGTCAAAGCCAAGCACCAAGATTCAGTGCATCACCTCAGGCTTACTACATCATATGACCACAAGTCCAGGAACAATACATAACCACAACGCACAAGAGCTAAGATCCAATGCCCGAAAGCCACTCTACAATCTTCAAGACTCACACCTACAACCACCGAGACACACAATTCAACGCATATGTACAACGCGCCAAGGAAATCCCATGAGTCAAGCATTGAAGGATACCCTTAGTCTCATTTCATCAACATTAGGTTGGAAGTCACCCTAATTAGTTGTAAAGGCAAAGTATAAGGACTTAGAACAAGATAAGCGGGAAGGGGCTTCATGCACACTAGGTAGGTAAGTTAGAGAAATTGGCTAGTATGGTGCAAAGCTAGCATAGCTACCGAGCGAGGGAGTCAATAGTTTTATTAGGTGAATAAATCAAGCTTAGACACTTTAGCCCTAACCTAGCCACTCCCTTAAAGAGAGTAACATATGTTTACAAACAAGTAAAAAAAGAAACTTACGCCTAACACTATATTCTAGTTAAGTTGCGCAATTGTGAAATGTCCTTGAACTCACCTTGACAACTTTGGTTGATGCAGGATAAATCATATAGGATGGTTAGGACTCAAGGTAATTGAGGTAGAGGAGAATCATTGTAGGAATCGCCAACACTACCAACGCCTCCACCACCATCGTCGGAACTAGCTCTCATACTGCACTCTTTGGAGGCCATAAATGAGACTTTAAAGGGGTGAAAACCAGCAGGGATCAAAGTGGAGCCCCCACCATCTGGAACGGGTAATCTAGAAGCATCTATGGATTCAGAGGGAAGACCTCCACCCGAAGACATCACTAGAGAACTGCAAAAGATCAAACTTCCAGATTTTGCCGGGGGTCGCACCAGTGAACGTGCATAAGCATGGTTGTAATGCATGACAAGGTGTTTTGCCTTAAGGGACTATGCGTCCACCTCAAAGGAAAAGATAGCAATTTTTCAGTTGAGAGACAATGCCTTGAACTGGTGGAGCAACCTAGAAAGGTAATTGCATCTTACCCTGGACACCGTATCTTGGGAAATTTTCGAGGAGAGGTTATGAAGGAAATATCTGCCAGCTTACTATGAGGAACAACAGGTAGGAGCATTTCATGCTCTAGTACAGGGAAACAAGACCGTAGAAGAATATGAGATTAGGTTTATGGAATTGGTGAAGTATGTTTCATATATGGATAATGACCAACGACACGCCGAACACTTCGTATATGGATTAAACCCTAAGATAAGGGCTATGGTGCGGATGTGGAAACCATCTTCAGTAGCGGAAGTTGTGGAAAATGCGCGTTATGCGAAGGATCACACGAACTTAACTGGAGGTATGATACCTTCCTTTCCACATTGTCCTGGATTTGTGGGGAAGGCCCCTATGACATTTCCCAGGGGAGGGGGCTCAAGGCCACCTCCATATGGTAACAGAGTCTCACCAAGGACAGTAACCTCAGGGATTTCAATGGCAGTGAGTGTATCATCTTCATCATCACCAACGATGCAGACAGGTCCATGGCCATCTCAGGGAACAACTAGTAGGGGCAGGGGTTCCAGGAGAAGGAACTCATTTTAGAGACAGTCACAGAATAGTGTGTAGGCTCAATCTTGTGTTACCTATTGGGGATGTGGAGGACCCCATTACCAACGTGACTTCCCAGAGTTACAATCAGGTTTTTTTCATAGAGAAGGAAAGGCCCCGATGGGAAGAGCAAGTAGTAGCCACCATATTTATGCAACGGTTAATGATCGCCAGACTAAACACCAATCCACAGTGGTGGAGTCATCAGGTATGATAAATCATTTCAATGTTAAGATTTTATTTGATTCTGGTGCTGCAGATAATTTCATTTCACCATATGCATTAGAAAAGAGTGGGTTGGCCACCTACGAGCATGATGACTTTAAACAAGTCGAGATGGCTTCAAGGGAAAAACAAGCGGTAGGACCTAGCGTTGATAATTGTATAGTAGACTTGGGAGTGTGTACTACCAGGTTGAAGGTATACGTCACTTCTCTCAGGGCATATGACCGAATCATTGGAATGGATTGGTTAGAAGCTCATCGAGCTTTGGTAGATTGTTTAGCAAAAAGGGTGCTTTGTGTCAACGATGAAGGAAGACCAGTAGAGATCCAGGGTGTACGGAGAAAGGTGTCATTACGCTTTATCTCAACTATGAAGGTTAAGCGATTCTTGAGGTAAGGGTGTCGACTATATGTAGTGGAAGCAGTGAATGAAACGAAGGGACCCTCATTAGATCAGTACCCAATATTGTTAGAATTTAAGGATGTTTCCCCGAACGAGTTACTAGGGTTACCTCCTGAGAGGGAGCTTGATTTTACTATTGAGATAAAACCTGGTGCATAACCAATTTCCAAGACTCCATATCGAATGACAATGCCGGAACTTTGTGGGTTGCAAATGCAGTTGAAAGAGTTACTGGACTTAGGGCTAATAAGGCCCAGTGTCTCACCTTGGGGTGCACTAGTAATTTTTGTAAAGAAGAAGGATGGTTCCTTACGATTGTGTATAGATTACAAGGACTTGAACCATGCTACAGTGAAAAATAGGTAGCCAATTTTGTGGATAGATTTCCTCTTCGATCAGATGAAAGGATCATTGGTATTCTCAAAGATTGATTTGCGATCAAGGTATCACCAGTTAAGGATTAAGGAAGGCCATATCCCAAAAACTGCCTTTCGAACTCGGTTTGGGCATTACGAGTTTTTCGTAGTACCTTTCAGATTGACCAGTGCACCAATAGTATTCATGAGCCTCATGAACGACGTATTCTGGAAGTACTTAGACTTTTTTGTACAAGTCTTTCTAGATGACATCCTCATCTATTCCAAAAATGAAAGAGAACATGAGGAACACTTAAGAGTGGTGTTGTCCTGCCTTAGAGAGAAAAAATTGTCTGGGAAGTTGTCGAAGGGTTCCTTCTTTCAAAAAGAGATCCACTATTTAGGTCATATCATTTCTGGTGAAGGAATCTTTGTGGACCCAGAAAAGGTAAAGGCCATTATGGAGTGGCCAGTGCCGAAAAATGCCCATGAGGTGAGAAGCTTCATGGGGCTAGCAGGTTATTATCGGAGATTTGTGGAAGGATTCTAAAAAATAGCGAAACCCATCACCACTTTGCAGTGCAAGGGGGTCAGGTATGAATGGACAAAAGAGTGTGATAGTGCATTCATTGAGCTTAAGAGGTTACTAACTAGTGCGCCAATTCTACGAGTGTCGAATATGGAAAAGGGCTTCACAGTCTGCACGGTTGCCTCGAAGCAAGGGTTGGGGGCCATGCTAATGCAGGATGGAGGAGTGATAGCTTATGCATCAAGGAAGTTGAAGAAACACGAAGAGGTTTATGCTACTCATGATTTAGAGTTGGCAGTTGTAATGCTAGCTCTGAACCTTTGGAGGCACTATCTTGTGGGGTGAAACTTTGAGCTCAAAATAAACCATCAAAGTTTAAAACATCTCTTCACTCAAAGGGATCTGAATGCCAGGCAAAGGCGATGGAGTGAGTTTATGAGTGAGTATGATTTTGGTATTTCATACATCAAGAGAAAGGAAAATGTGGTCGCATATGCCTTGAGTAGGAGACCATGTGTCTTCTCCTTGGTACCCTTAAAGGTCAATCTGAGGGAATGTGTGTTGATGCAACTCCAAGGAGACAGTTGGTATTTAAAGGTTACTTCAAACCTCCAGAGTGGGAGGCAATTAGATCCAAAGTATGAAGAATATAGTCTGGAAGCAGACAGACAGTTAAGATATCTAGGAAGGATGTACATCCCTGAAGATGGGGATATTTGAAGCATCATACTGAAGGAATCCCATAGAGAACCTTATTGTGCGCATCCAGGTGTGAAGAAGATGTATGTAGACATGAGGAATCTCTTCTTCTGGGTAGGCATGAAGCACGATGTAGTCCATTTCATCACCAAGTGCCTAGAGTGTCAACAAGTGAAAGTCGACCACCATCACCCGACAGGCCTCCTAAAACCACATGATGTTCCTATGTCCAAGTGGGAAGTCATCTCTATGGATTTTGTTGTGGGCTTTTCGCTCACATCTTTTAGACACAATGCCATTCTTGTGATAGTGGATAAGTTAACCAAGAGTGCTCATTTTATTCCAGTTAGAGACACTTACAATGTCATTGATGTGGCACATGTGTTTGTAAGTGAGGTTATCCATTTGCACGGGATACCTAAGAAGATCATTTTAGATAGGGACTCCAGATTCACTTCTAGGTTTTGGACAAGTTTGCAAATAGCGTTGGGGACTTAGTTGAACTTAAGCACATCTTATCATCCTGAAACAGATGGGAAAACTGAGAGAGTAAATCAAGTCATGGAAGACATTCTTAGGATGCATGTCATGGATAATCAAACCCAATGGGAGAAGTACCTACCTTTGGTAGAGTTTTCCTACAATAAAAGTTTTCATAGCTCCATTGGAATGCCACCCTACGAAGCTCTGTATGGAAGGCCATGAAGAACACCATTGGGTTTGGAAAGATTAGAAGACCGAGTAACAGTTGGTCCAGAATTGATTCAAGAGATGGAGGAATAGGTGATTCAGATTAGGCAGAGACTAAAGGAAGCACAGGATAGACAGAAAAGTTATGCGGATGCACACAGGACTGATCGAAGTTATAAAGTGGGATATTAGGTTTTCATTCGTATTAGGCCTAACAAAAGTACCATACGGTTCAGGAAGGGGACAAAGTTGTCACCTCGATTTATAGGACCATTCAAAATCCAAGAGAAAATTGGACCCATTGCCTATCATCTCGTACTGCCACCCCACTTGCATAAAACTCATAATGTTTTCCATGTATATGTTTTACGTCATTATGTTGCTGATGAATCACATAAACTAAATTGGAAGGAATTGCAAGTATCGAACGTGGGCACTGTCACGGTAGAACCGTTATGCATATTGGACCGTAGAGTTCGACAACTCAGGAACCGTCTGGTAGACCAAGTTAGTATAGTTCGTCTGGTAGACCGTAGAGTATAGTCCAGGATCTGCTACTTGGGAAGACGTCGAGACATTACGACGAGACTATCCCTCACTTTTTTGACCACCTCGAGAATATGTTTCTCGAAGGTTGGGTGTATTTAACACCACATTTTGTCTTAGACAACCAGGATTACCTAAGGCCTAGATATTTTTTTTATTCACAGTGAAACAATTAAATGATACACTTGAACTTTTTAAGACATATGAATGTTTAAATGTTATTGATGATGATGGATATAATGCGATCTACTACGTGAATGTAAATTTTATGAACATTTAAATGCTATTGATGATGATGGATATGATGCGATATATTGTGTGAATGAGAATCCTATGAAGGTTTAAATGCTATTAGAATGATGTTGGATACAATGCAATCTATTTTGGAAATGATAATTTTATGAATCAGTGACGAAATTGAATTATGGGATATTATGAGATCTATTTCTAACTTGAAAAATTTGATGTTAAGTTGTTGGTACACGGATACCGAATTGAAATGATGGTTGTATGCAATTACATGATGATAATGCATATAAATGTATGAGTTTGTGTTACAGACTAATCTGGAGGTTATGGGCTATGAAATAGTCAAGGGATAATGATGATGAAAGTGGATGTCATGACCACTAGCCGAGAAACATTATGGTATGAATATTTGTATGTGAAATTATATTGGTTTGAATGAATTTCTATGATATGTGGACCAGTGCAGGATTTTAGGTGATGAGACTGCCCAAAATGGAATAAACGATGACAAAAATCCTAGCAACACGGTGCCACTGTATATTCCATTGTAGGGGTGGAGGCATTTCCTACCGTATATCCTCTGAAACATGAAGTCATGGGAGGACGGTGTTAGCTCACACTCCCCTATACGTGTGATGATGTCTGTCAGTTGCCTGCTGGGGAAGCTTGGTCGAGATAGTGACACTTCTTCTTACGGGTTCTATTTGGAGTTAGGTCAATATAGTTGACGCTCCAAGATAGTCTAGCAAAGGATAGGAATGAAGATGGAAGTAAGTTAGGGAGGAAGGATGAGTAGAAATAGTTGAGAAAGTATGGAGATTTGTCTTATGGTGGGATTTATTGTTTTTCCCTTCTAAAAAGAAAATGTGTATATATGAATATTCATAATTACGTAACTAAACCACAGTTGTCTAAATAAAATTGTTGAACTAGATAATTGTAATTAAAGGATTTCGCAAACATTTGATTGGTATATTGTCTTTTATAAAAGAATAGTCTTGTTGATTGGATTGGATGCATACATAAATTACTATAAGGGTGATAGTTATTGATTATTAGTACATCCACGAGACTTGTATGTACTAGCTACACATGCATTTCTTACGCATGTACACTAGTATGAATGAGTTTCTTGGCTTACTTACTAATAATGACGGTTACTTGTTATGAATGTGTGGACCATGTTTCTTTTCCCTTGTATCATAGAATACTTTAACTTCGGGACGAAGTTTCCTGAAGGGTGGGTGTATGTAGCAAACCCAGTTAAATAGTTACATATGGTTTATTAAGTATAGTTAATTAAATAATTAATTGTATTAATGTGTATTAGTTAAGTAATGATTAGCTATTAATAATATTAATTTTATTTATTTATTTTTACTGTTTAGTAAATGTCGATTAATTAATTAATTGATTACTTAAAACATTCAATGATTTGGGTAAAGAATTAAAGGGCTTAATAACTTTAATTTAATCATTATGAAACTTTATGTATGACAGGGGATAGTGTGTTGAATGGAGGGATAAGGTAGTAAATTGAGGGATAAGGTGGGTGGCATTAAATGAAGGATGAGGTAGTGAATGAGGGGGATATGAATGGGCAGAGGCTTACGATAGAGGATTATGAAAATTTGGGGAGGAAGCATTATTTTGATGGGAGGACTGTATTTCCTGGTTTGGATATTTTCTAGTTTTGGGAGTTTGGTTTTGGAGATTGGGTGACCTATTGCAGGGGGCACTAGGTTGCTAGGAGTTTTGAGCTCGGGGGCCAGGAATCCTCACGAAATCCTGGAGCAAGGGAGCCGTATAGGATTCTCCTAGTTGGTTGGGTGGTTAGCTGATTTTGGGCAGGGTTTAGTCAGAGCATCAAGCAGAGTCTGGGTAGAGCAACAGAGAGGGAAACCAGAGGTTGGGAATTTAGCATCAGACAGAGGTATTTTTATGTACGCATTTTCATGAACATGTGATGGTTATTTAAAATTATTAGCATGTTGTTCATAAACTTAAATTTCTACTGCTTATATGTTGAATGAAAGAAATTACTTATTGTTTATGCATCGAAGTAATCTTATCTGTTTAAATTTATGAATTTTATTAGGCTTAATTAATTTAGGTCTCTACAGGAATTATGTTAGACTAATTGCAACAAACTAATATGGGAAAGTAATAGTAAAATGGACTGTCAAACTTTTATGATGAGCCATAAGTCAAGAGTAAGGAAGAAATCTTTTCCAAATCTAGGACAAGGAAACTACAGAATCATAATGTGCATCAACAACCCCAAAAGAAAAATGAGACAATCATATAAAAAATCTTATAGTCTCAATTAATTATAATACATAGTTTTTGTGTAACAGAGTCATTATAATAAATATAAACCCCAAGATTTGTTTTTCTCAAGTTCCTTTTACACCATACTGGATTGGATTTCGGACTGTGTAAACATTCAAAGCTTAATACATTATAAACTAAAGTAATGACAAATAAATTACAAAGTTTGGGATGAGACTAAATAGAGGAATGATTGAGATAAAAATACCTGACTCAGTACACTATTCAATTAAAATAAAGTCCTGTACAATAATATTTATACACAGTAGTCAGATCAGAAAGTGACGAATACAACTAGAGGACCCCCTCATCCCAACTATTGGAGGCAATAGAACAAAACTATATCAAACATATAGAAATCCAGGAAGAGATTGCGCCCTTCCACTGTTGAAACTCTGGGAAGGCCTACAAAGGGAACTCAAATACCTTTTGCACCGAAGGTAGGAGCCAAGTATCCGAGATCCGTGAGTAAGTAAAAATCCCTAAAAGAAGTAACATTTAGAATATCAATAATCATAGATAAAAGTGATAAAATACCAACAGAATGATGACGGTTAGAAAGGAAGTTACGTGAGACTACTTAACTTTTGTTCGATAGGCCGACATGACTTTCATATCTTTTCCTCGTCGTATTTCCAACTGGACAGATTCCTGGGCTGAAGGGAATGGCGCATTAATTCTCTGATGGGTACCCTCGCATCAAACAGGGTCCATCATTAATGGATTATACAAGAATTGAAACAAAGAGATTTTTTGTAGGAGGAAGTCTTTGTACAGCAAGTAACGATTCCAATGAAAAAAAGAAATAGACAACAGTAGTTTCCTTGTAAAGATTTAAGTCAATCTATACACCATCATGGAAGAAACTGTTCATACCAAACTAGAAAACCAGACATAACCGTCCAGAACCAAATCACATATAGTAGTTATAAGTATTTTTAATATTACAATGATTTTCCAACTATTTAACCGAATCGAACAGAGAACTACTAGGGTAGTGACTACTGTAAGTAGTATTAAAGGCATTGCAAACAAAAATATCATCATGGAACTATTCAAAGCTCTACAGAGGTCTTAAGTCTGGACATCAATCAAAAGATTCGGCATGGGGAAATAAACTGGTATGTTACGAAACCCTTTCTCCAAAAGCATAAACAAAAGAAAATGAAAAAATATACTCCCCCTAAAACCAGAGACGAAAATAGAGATAAATTCAACGGAAATTTCCCCACTGGATTTAGGATAACTTCAGAAAAAATACAAAGAATCTATACCAAAGAAGAATCTGGGAAATGCATTATCTCATTTAACAACCAGAAATTAATGCGTAATGAAAAGACTTACCAGGGATAAGAACTGTTCCATCTGTCACAACTATGGAGCGATTACCATGAAAATACACTGCGCCTCAAAGATTTGTTATACAGGGTCTCCTCACAGAAATCCACAATGACAACTGTGAACCCACTTCAACCCTAAAGGGCATCCTATCATCTTGGAGTAAATGTGGAGAGCACGGAGGGCGGTTGGCCATGTGACAGTGTAACAACCGGTATGACTATTGAATATAGAGCCCAATAATTTCAATAGAACTTGCAGGCCTACATTTAATAAAAACTTACAGAGCCTTAACTTCCTTGTCAGAGAACCATTCCTCCCATTTAATATGTTCCATGTTTAAAACCCTCACGACTCAACTGGAGGAAAAACTCCTTCCTTTCCTCGATGTTATCGTGAGTCAGCAGTCTGATCCTCATGGTGGAATGTCCACTGGCTTCTAGATGTATTAATTGCCACATGAATTTAACCTTGGTACTAAGGACCATCAATTTAACCAAGACATGGTGGATAGATTAGTTACCTAATGTTAAAACTTGACTCGATGAGTCGTATGGTGGGAAAACAAAGTAAAGTCACCTAGGGTTCAAATTTAATCAGTTAGACATGCGCACAAATATGAATGCCTGATGTTTTAAAAGGAGTGAATCGTAATAGCGGTTATGTGACCCATTTTTTTTATAGATGATCCATTACACAAGAGGGTAAATGGAATGGAAGTGAAAGGGACCTCTTGTGGTTGTTAGAGATTAGAGGTTTTCCCTTTGAAATTTTACGAACAAAGTTTTAACCGATCTTATAATGGAGTTCATACATTCTGTTTTGAAAAATAGATATATAAACTAAGATTAAAAGCAAATAGACAAAAAAAATGTGTGATAATGAGGTACATTACATATGGTATCAGAGAAAAAGTTACAACACTGGGCTTGAACAGGGCCACATTAGTTGCTTAGTATATATTCTGAATTATGAAAAAATGAATAAACATTTTGGTTACAAACAGAAAGCCCTTTCTATTTTGTGTTAATTATGGTAGCTCAGGACGGTGCAGAAATCAGGATGGAAGAAAATATGTAGCAAAGACCTCCTGGAGAACCAAGATAGAAAAATGATGGAAGCTCACCCACATAGGTGTTAGAAACAATGAGGAATCTTATTGTTGAACTACAGGTCTTCAAAGCAGACAATGAAAAACTGAAGAAAGCTCAACAGAAAAAACAAGAAATAAACGAACTCATGCTGCGTAGTATAGTGACCAAGAAAAGGGAAAAAGATGATAATAACGATGAAGAAGTCAGCAAGAGAGCTTCCAAGAACTTGAGACCGGAAACAGAAAAAGGACACAGTTCGTCTGAAGGAACAACTTCAGCTGAATATAGAACTAAAACAGACAGAAAAAGAAAGAAAGTAGACCACCTTGAAGGAGAATTTAAAAAGATTAAACCAGCTACCTTTGATGGAGAATCTAGGACAGGAGAAGAAGTAGAGGAATGGTTGTTGGACATCAAAAAATACTTCCATATCTACAACTATTCCAGCAACATGAAGGTCAGAATGGCCATCTACAATCTAAAAGGGAAGGCTAGTATTTGGTGGCAAGACCTGAAATTCGCCAAAGGCCTAAAGGAGAAACAGTTGGACTGGTCTGATTTTAAAAATTATTTCAAGAACAATACCTTTATGAAAGCTATTATGAAAGGAAGACGAAAGAATTTTACGAGTTATGACTTGGACAGATGACAATGGAAGACCTTATAAATAAATTTCTAGAACTACTAAGGTTTGTACCGTACATCCGAGAGGATAAGGTAAAAATCCAGCGATTCTTAAGTTGTTTACCACAGTCCTACAGGGACAGAATTGAGTTTGACAACCCCAAATACTTGAGTGAAGTATTCAGGAAAGCACGAATGTGCTATGACTAGTATAAACAACTGGTAGAGTTTTCCAAAGCCTGGAAGGATAAGAAGCAAGATCGAATGAACGAACGGAAGAAGGGATACCAACCAACTCCTTATCGAAATGTAGCAAAGTTTTTCGAGAAAGGATTTTCACTCTAATCATCCAAATACGCAAGGCAGCAGTAAAATGGTAAACTAGTAAACCTGGGAACGAAGAAGTTTGGGGACAGCTCCCGTGAACCATTAAAGTGTTGGGAATGTGGAGAACCTCATCTAAGGAGGAACTGTCCATGTTTAATTTCAGCAAACATAACTTTTGTTCATAATTTGTAGGAAGCCTTGATGGTGGGAGACGTGCGCAGAAGCCTACATCGGATAAATGCATCCATAGATGGTTGACAAGCTGACCACCAGTCCTCGGTGGTAGAAATCGAAGGTAAAATAAATAACACTTGAATTTTTGTTCTAATTGACCCTGGAGTTACGTTAAGTTATATTACTCCTGATGTAGTAGAGTCAAATAAAATTAAGAAACTGAAGCACACAAAATCATGGCTTGTACAACTAGCAACAGGAACTAAAAGGAAAGTAGTTGAATTTATTTCTAATTTTGAGTTTAGCTTAGATGGTCAAAATATAAAGACAAATCTGAACATCCTACCACTAGGATCTTACGATATGATTATCGGGATGGATTGGTTGGAACAACACAAAGAAGTACTAGATTTTTATACAAAGTTACTTAGCTATAAAGATGATTTTGGCACTGCTAGAACAACCCAAGGTATACCAAAACTGGTATCAGTCAGACAAGTTTCAGTGATGCAACTGAAGAAATGTATGAGGAAGGGATGTCAAGTTTATGCTATCCAAGTGACAAATCTATTAGAAAAAGAAGATAAGCCAGAGTTATAAGACTTTGTTGTCCTACGTGAATTTAGAGACATGTTTGTGGACGAGATACCGGAATTACCTCCTAGAAGGGAAATAGACTTCTCCATAGACCTACTACCCGGTTCAGCCCCTATCTCCAAAGCACCTTACCGAATGAGTCTACCAGAACTGACAGAATTAAAAATACAATTACAAGAATTGTTGGACAAAGAGTATATCAAACCAAGTGTCTCACCATGGGGGGCACCAGTCCTCTTTGTGAAAAAGAAAGAAGGTACTCTAAGACTATGTATCGATTATAGACAACTGAACAAAATGACTATTAAGAAAAAATACCCCTTACCAAGGATAAATGATCTGTTCAATCATGTTGGATCTACGATCTGATTATCATCAAGTTAGGATAAAAAATGAGGACTTAAGAAAAACAACTTTTCAGACAAGATATGGACACTACAAATTCGTAGTCATACCTTTTGGACTCACTAACGCACCAGACACATTTATGTGCCTGATGAACATTATTTTCAGTCAGTACTTGGACAAGTTCGTCGTAGTATTTATCGATGACATTCTAGTCTATTAAAAAATGGAAGAAGATCATGATAAACACTTAAGGATAGTTCTGCAAACACTGCGGAAAGACAAACTGTATGCCAAATTTGACAAGTGTGACTTTTATCAAAAAGAAATACAATATCTAGGACATGTAATTTCAGCATATGGCATTGTCATAGACTCGGAGAAGATAAATCCATTATGGAATGGCCGGTACCTAAGGATGTAGCGGATATCCGGTCATTCATGGGAATCACCAGATATTACCGTAGGTTTATAGAAAGGGACCAAGTTTGATTGGTCAGGGAAGTGTCAAGACAGTTTTAACAAGCTGAAGGGATTATTGGCAACTGCACCCATATTGAAGGTAGAAGACCCAAATAAATACTTCACCGTATGTGTTGATGCAAGTAAAGAAGGACTAGGTGGTGTCCTAACTCGGGAAGGACACGTTATTTGTTATGAGTCTCGGAAGCTAAAAGAACACGAGAAAAATTATGTCACTCATGACTTAGAATTGGAAGCGGTAATACACGACTTAAAAATGTGGCGACACTACATAATCGACAGGAAATTTCTACTATTGACGGATAATAGCAGGGTGAAATATTTGTTTAGTCAACCAGATCTTAATGCAAGGCAAGCAAGATGGCTAGCCTTCTTGAGAAAATTTGACTTCGAGGTTAGACATATCACGGGTAAGGAAAATAAAGTAGCAGATGCTTTAAGCAGAAGAGTCCATGGGTTATTTGAAATAAATATCAGCAGAGAAGAAAATGATCTGGAACAAAGAACAAGAAGGACAGGTATTAACGATGGAGATTACACTAAGATAATGACAGAACTACAAAATAGTACCACAAACTCAGACAAACCAGATCTAAGCATCAAGAAGGGACTATTACGATTTAAAAACAGGCTTTACATACCAGATTCAGCAAAGTTAAAATTAATATTTTTGGATGAAGTGCATAAGAAACCATATTCTGGCCATCCAGGCTACTAGAAAACAATAACAACACTTAGAAAACTATTTTATTGGCCTAATATGAAGGGAGAAATAGTAGAGTACTTGGCTAGGTGCCAAGATTGTCAGTAGGTTAAGGACAAGCACCAACATCCAGCCGGCCTATTACAGCCATTACCAGTACCAGAATGGAAATGGGAGACCATATCGCTAGACTTTATAACAGGTTTGCCTAAAACTCTGAAACAAAATGATTCTATCATGGTTGGAATCGATAAACTCAGTAAGTCTGCAAACTTTATTCCTCTAAAGTCAACTTTTAAAGCTATAAATATTGCTAAAATATTCATGAAAGAAATTTTTAGACTGCATGGTATTCCTAAAATGGTGATTTCGGATAGAGATGTAAAATTCACATCCACTTTTTGGAAGGAATTGTTTGCAGGGATAAATACTAATTTCAATTTCAGTACGAGATATCATCCACAAACGGATGGACAGACCGAAAGGACAAAACAAATCGTAGAAGATATGCTCTACATGTATGTAAGAACAAAACCGAACAAGTGGGAAGACTACCTGCACTTGGTAGAATTTGCATATAACAATGGGTACCAAACTTCAGCTAAGTTGATCCCTTTCGAAATATTGTACGGTAGAAAGTGTATGACTCCAATTAGCTGGGATAACCCGGCTGACAGACTCATGGTTGGACCAGAGATGCTCCAAGAAATGGAAAACATGGTAAGGAAGGTACAAAAAAACTTGAAAGAAGCACATGACAGACAGAAGAGCTATGCAGATCAGAAAACAAGACACTTGGAATTTCAAGTGGGAGACCATGTTTATTTGAAGGTCAAAGCCCGAAAAATCTCATTCAATTCAGGGAACTGTGCCAAGCTGGCACCTAGGTTTTGTGGGCCTTTCGAGATACTAGCTTGAATTTGACCCATAGCATATCAACTTGCACTTCCATATAATCTAAGAATTCATAATGTATTTCATGTTTCTTTGTTGAAAAAGTATATTCATGACCCTACTCATATGATTGATTGGAACTTGGTGCAGGTGGAACCCGAAGGCAAGTTCCAGATGGAACCCCTGCGCATTCTAGACCGGAGAGAAATAACACTTCGAAACAGAGTCGTCACTCAGGTAAAGGTGCAATGGAAGCACTTTAGTCCTGAGGAGGCCACTTGGGAGTTGGAGGGAGATTTGCAAAAATCTCATCCAATCCTGTTCCAAGAAAGCAGCGAACACTGAGGATAGTTTTTTACTAAAGGGGGAAAGGATGTGACATCCCCAAAAATAATATATTTTTGAAATTTAAATTTCCTGAAAATTTATTCTGTTTTTAGTAAATTCGAATTTGGAATTTTTTTGCCATTTATGGCAATTCCAAATTTCGAATTTGATAATTGTAATTAATTATTATGACTATTGGGTAGAGACCTGATTTGACCCAACTAACTATTTGACTATGAAACTTGTATGAAAACATAATATTTTATATTAATTGCAGGAGGACAAATGGAACAACCATGTTAAATTTAGCTGACCATGACTCCATGAGTGGGGAACATGTTGGAACTACCTCTAGGATGATTGTTACAAGTGGCAAATCAATGATTTTGCTATTGGTAGCCCCTGAAAATCAGGGATTTAGAAAGATGCGAAAAATCCCAAGGGAGGGAAAAAGACCTAAGAAAATGGATAAATAACATATGTGAGGAGACAAGACACTGCCAAGTATGCTGGGAAAGGAGACTATTGATTTTTTTTCCCTTGCTGTTATGAACACTATGTGAGTGTGAGGCAAGAGGAATCTATTGGAATTGAAGGACATTGTTGAAGAGGAGATTTCATGTTCACCCTCATGGATTCATGGTCAGGCTAGGGGGTGAATTGGGCAAGTGATTTTGGCTGCCCTATTCTACAGTTGGGAGGAATGTGACTGTTCCCTTTGTTTTCCCCCCAACTTGATTCAGATATGCTATTCTACCTCTCTCTAGTTAAATGTTATGCTCTGCAAGTTGTTTACTTCTATGAATGAATTTCTGGTCGAATGTTGCAGTGAGAAAAGACCTACCAAATACTTCCTAATCAATTAGATAGGAATGTACTTGTTTTATTAATACGGTGTATTGTGTAAATACTAAGGACATTGTATGTATCAACTAAGTAAGACAAGTTCTATAGAGGTTACTCTTCTCATAATAGTATAGACTACCGACTGCTCCTTGTTTTTTAATTAATTTTGTTGAGCAAGAAAAATTTAATTGTTTGCATGATGTGATTAAGTCAAGCATACCAATATCTATGACGAATTGTATTTCATGTTGGTGACTCTAGTATATATGAGTCTCCATTAATGAACCCACAAGTTTAGTTTTCAAGGTAAATACATCCTGCAATACTGAAATTATTTTGATATGCAAATAGAACATGTACAGTTATATTACAAACAGATATACATTATGCAATGGGAGTTCTGTACAAGCGATACATTGAAACTGAAGTGAATTGGCTAAAACAGAGTCACGGAACAATATATATATATATATATATATATATATATATATATATACGTATGAAAATAATTCTAGAAAATTCAAGACTCCATTACAGTAGAATTGTAGTAAATATATACATATATATAGGTATATCTTTAAATGTGTGTATATATATATATATATATATATCAGTAAGGCATTAGTGGTAAATCGGAAATGATTAGATCTAGTTAGCTATGCCTTAAATGATTGGAGTTAATGTCGAAAAAACCTAACTATGTCAAACACTTTTCTGTAATCGAATATTAAAGGCACGAGGGTTGATGAATCCAAAGACCATTCTAGAACCCAAGAATTGACTTTCACATATCTGGAATTTCGGTGAAACTATAGCAATAAAGGAGTATAACTCATCCTAGGAATTATGTTAGACTAATAGCAACAAACGCATACGGGAAAGTAATAGTAAAATGGATTGTCAAACTTTTGTGATGAACCATAAGTCAAGAGTAAGGAAGAAATATTTTCCAAATCCTAGATGAGGAAACTACAGAATCATAATGTGCATCAACAACCCCAAAATTAAAACGAGACAATCATATGAAAAGTCTTATAGTCTCAATTAATTATAATACAATTTTTTTTTGTGACAGAGTCATTATAATAAGTATAAACCCCATGATTTTTTTTTCTCAAGTTCCTTTTACACCATACTGGACTGTATTTCAGACTCTGTAAACATTCAAAGATGAATACATTATAAATGATAGTAACGAAAAATAAATTACAAAGTTTGGGATGAGACTAAATAGAGGAACAATTGAGATAAAAATACCCGACTCAGTACACTATTCAATTAAAATAAAGTCTTGTACAATAATATTTATACACAGTAGTCGGACCAGAAAGCGACGAATACAACTGGAGGACCCCCTCATCCCAACTATTGGAGGCAATAGAACAAAACTATATCGAACATCTAGAAATCCAGGAAGAGACTGTGCCCTTGCACTGTTGAAACTCTGGGAAGGCCTACAAAGGGAACTCAAATACCTTTTGCGCTGAAGGTAGGAAACGAGTATCTGAGATCTGTGAGTAAGTAAAAAACCCTAAAAGAAGTAACATTTAGAATATCAATAATCATAGATAAAAGTGATAAAATACCAACACAATGATGATGGTTAGTAAGGAAGTTTCGTGACACTACTTAACTTCTATTCGACTAGCCTCAATGGATTTCATAGATTTTCCTTGTCACATTTCAAATTGGACAGACACTTGGGTCGGAGGAAATGGCGCATTAATTCTCTGATGGGTACCCTTGCATCAAACAGGGCCCATCATTAATGGATTATACAAGCACTAAAACGAAGAGATTTTTACAAGGAGGAAGTCATTGTACAACAAGTAATGATTCCAATGAAAAAATAGATATAGACAGTAGTAGTTTCCTTGTAAAGATTTAAGTCAGTCTGTACACCAGCATGAAATAAAATGTCCATACCGAACTAGAAAACCACACATAACCGTCCAAAACCGAATCACATATAGTAGTTATAATTATTTTTAATATTACAACGATTTTCCAACTATTTAACCGAATCGAACAGAGAAATACTATGGTAGTGACTACTGTAAGTAGTATTGGAGGCATTGCAAAAAAAATATCATCATGAAACTATTCAAAGCTCTGCAGAGGTCTTAATTCTCGACATCAATCAAAATATTCGGCATAGGGAAATAAACTCGGAGGTTACGAAACCCTTTCTCCCAAAGTGTAAACAAAAGAAAACGAATGAATATACTCTCTCTAAAACCAAAGATGAAAACATAGATAAATTCAAAGGAAATTTATCCACAAGATTTAGGATAACTTCGGAAACAATAAAAAGAGCTATACCAAAGAAGAATCTAGGAAATGCATTATCTCATTTAACAACCATAAAGTAATGCGTAATGAGAAAAATTACCAGGGATAAGGACCGCACCGTCTGTCACAACTCTGGAGTGATTACCATGAAAATACACTGTGCCTCAAAGATTTGTTACATAGGGTATCCTCGTAGAACTCAACAATGAAAAATGTGAACCCACTTTAACCCTAAAGGGTGTCCTGTCATCTTGGAGTAAATGTGGAGAGCACGAAGGGCGGTTGGCCATGTGACAGTGTCAGAACCGGTATGACTATTGAATATAGAGCCCAGTAATTTCAATAGAACTCACAGGCCTACATTTAATAAAAACTTACGGAGCCTTAACTGCCTTGATAGAGAACCATTCCTCCCATTTAATATGTGCCATGTTTAAAACCCTCACGACTCGATTGGAGGAAAAACCCCTTCCTTTCCTCGATGTTATCGTGAGTCAACAGTCTGATCCTCGTGGTGGAATGTCCACTTTCTTCTGGATGTATTAATTGCCACACGAATTTAACCCTGGTACTAAGGAACATCAATTTAACCGAGACATGGGGGATATATTAGTTACCTGATGTTAAAACTCGACTCGATGAGCCGTATGGTGGGAAAACAAATTAAAGTCAACTAGGGTTCAAATTTAATTAGTTAGACATGCACACAAATATGAAAGCCCGATGTTTCAAAAGGAGTGAATTGTAATCGGGGTTATGTGACCCATTTTTTTTACACATGATCCATTAAACAAGAGGGTAAATGGAATGGAAGCAAAAGGGAACTCTTGTGGTAGGTAGAGATTAGAGGTTTTCCCTTTGAAATTTTATGAACAGAGTTTTAACCGATCTTATAATGTTGTTCATACATTCTGTTTTGACAAATAGCTATATAAACTAAGATTAAAAGGAAATAGAAAACAAAAAGAAAAATAAAAAAAATATTGTGTGATAATGAGGTACATTACACAAATCTAATAACGACACTATGAAGACATATAATAGTAAGAGATAGGTTGAATTTAAATCATTTTTATCCTTTAGAATGGATAATGATAGTGGAGTAAAATTGTTATGTGTATAAATATTGGAATAAGATATATAATGGATTACCTTCTTGTGTCACGATTTTTTTTTTTATGTTTAATAGACTTTACTTTTCCCTGACAATTTCTTTTTATTTTAATGAAATTTGGGGTACATTACAACAAGTAGCAGAGCGATTTCTGTAGGATACAACTAGGTCATTACCCTACCCAGAGTGAGTGCATAGGAAACAATAGTGGGGAAAGGTTTAAAGTATGTAACCTAATGAGAGTAAGTAACGAGGGAGACTTCAAGCCCCTGACCTATACCGTACTGAAAAGTCCAGTCGTATAGAGTACAAGAGCCATGTTAAGGTGGATAATTTGCATCCAAAGAGTGGTTCACGGGTTTCAAGAACCTATTTTGTTCGAACAAAATTTATTACTATGTAAATTATATTCCACCAACCATTTGTTTCACCCAGTAGTCAGGATGGAGAACCTAACTTCAAGTTTGGTCTATGTCGTAAACCTTGCGTGTTAGGTGAAGTTTTTAAAATGATAAAGGAGGCCAAAGGATACCATCAACCTTTAACAATTAGTTAGTAATGACATGCGATTAAAGTAAAATAATATAGGTGGTTGACTATAGTAATGAAGTTGCAAAGCACTTTTATAATTAATTCAAATTCATATACCTTGTAAGAAACTATTGCATTTATTTATCAATGTTTTGACTTTGTATAGGAATACATCTAGGTATGCTACTTATAGTCATGGACCATGAGTCCAAGTTGTTATTACCACCTAGTATTGCATTTAAAATTGCATTGTAATGGACCTCAAGATGTAAGACATGAATTGTCAAAGTAACAATTGTGGAACTCGGTAAGTTAAGCGACATAATTGAAAATAGAAATAGATTGTTAAGGTAACATGTTCATAATTTTTTTTTTAGTTCTCCTTCAATATATTAAACTTATTAAATAAATAACCAATTTTTTTTTATGAGGTTTGGGTATCTTACATCTATACTACAAATAGAAGGAATTATTTTAGGTTCTGAAATGAATTTACTCATGCATTCTATTATAGTTGTAGTGGTCCAAGAAAACAATGGAGATATAGATCTACTAAAATTTGATGTTGGGAACCACACATAATCTTATTTCTATGGTATTTGTAGTTTTCTACCAAGAAAAGACAGTCTAAACATATATATATTTTAATCCCATCATGTATTTGTTTTCTGTTGTTGATACTAAGAGAGGGGTGAATCAGTATCAAGTACAATTTAAAACATTTTTAAACTTATACTTAAACCATTCAACTATATCCAATGATAAATGAACAATAGTATAAGAGTTACACCAATACACCATAATACACAATGCACAATATATGAGAAATAATCAATAGTTATTGTTCAAGGGAAGTAATGACTTCCAAAGGTAGCTACAACTTCCAAATGTAAAGGGAGGGATAAAACTCCAAGAGGAAGATACAATCCTCCAATATCAAGACAAAGTTGAACTCTCCATCCTTCCCCCTTACTTCCACCCAAGAATATATGAGAGATAATAAAACTCTACATTAAATCATCACCTTCAACTAATCATCACATAGAACCTGATAATGTTTCCTGAGACTTCTTCAATTTCTAAAATTATTCAATTCTTGGATTACTCTGATCCTATAGATAATATTACTCAATGTATTCTATGAAAATCCTCCAAGTTTCACTCCTTGAATCCTCCCCAAAAAGAGGTTATAGAAAGAATGGTAGACTTTATTCAATTCTGGTCTATTGAGGAGAGTTAACTTGCATAGAATGCCCCGCACTCAATAATTAACATCCGATTCTGAAATCCACACATAAGAAACTAAATTCTGTACTATTTCCAATGAAATTTTTCCCACTTCATTTGGATTCTCGATGAAGAAGTTATGACTATTTTACCCAGAACACCTGTTTATTGACTAGCTTTAGGACTGGTCACAAACCCTATCTTCCACAGAGTGTATCTCCATAATTATAGAGAATCAAGAGATGAAAATTTTACTAGAGGTACCTTGATATGTATTCTCAATACCGTAGCGATTTCACCATCTGAATCGTTCTAGAAAAAAATTTATATCAAAAATGGTAATATGACCTGAAAATAACATACCTTAGAGCACATCACCAAAAGACTTCGTCCTCCCTTGAAATCCGGCCTTCTTTTCTTCTTATTTCCTATGAAATTCCACTTGTATCAAATGAATTTATAATGATGTTTATTTATACCATTTATGCCACTTCATTTTAACATTAGGGATGACCTGACTCTTTCTTACCTTGTAATTATTTTCTTTAATTATCTTCAGGGCCTACATGTACTTCCTTCTTTAATTCACTTTGTCATCTTCAAAAATTCATTTCTCCTCAACCATGAGGATCCACGTGACATGCCACATACCACTGGAAACAACATAATGTATACTATCCATTTATGGGTGTTGTATATGCATGTGCATTTTCCTTCATGTCCAGATACCTTTATCAATCTTGCGGTCCAAAACCCATGACTAGGGTTGGTATCAATGACAACAACCAATATTCCAACAATCTCCCCCTTTGTCATTGATGGAGACACTCATGCTCCCCCTATCATCATGATCCAAATTTCTCTCCCCCTTTGACATCAATGGAAAAGGTTAGGGCTGCTCCCCTTGAGTTTAATGGAAAAATGTAACTCTCTTCTTTGGGGCTACTCCCCCTGAACATGTGGCACTCAATAATACTTTATCATTATTTTTGGTATTTGGGAGTTTTTCTTCCTTAGAATCCTTTTGTGTGGCTTCTGTCTTCTCTCTCTTCTTCATGTCTAGGATGTATATGTTGTTCAGTCTTCTGGCTGCAGTTGCAACCAATCTTCCTGAGTTATTTTCTTTGATTTTACATTTTCGGGAATCAAACGTAAGAGTGTATCCTTGATCACACATTTTACTAACACTGAGTAGATTATGATTCAAGTCTTCAACCAATAGAACATTATTTTCTTTTACATCTTTTCTTCCAAGCTCTACTACACCTTCTCCAAGTATTTTGGAAGATGAGTCATCTCCAAATGAAACATTGCCACCCTTTCTCTTCAAGCTGTTGAATTTGTCTTGATCCCCGATCATGTGTGAAGAACATCCACTGTCTATGTACCATTCATCTTCTTCTATACATTCTTCAACGGTCAATGCTATTCAACAATATTAATTGTTTGGAATCTCTTTCCTTCTCCATACTGTGGTTGGCATAGAGACATCTTCATCCATATATCTGCAATCTCGTGCTTTATGACCAAGATAATTACATTTGTAGCATGGAATATTTTTGTCCATCAATGGGGAAAATGAATTATAACTTGTATTGACAAATCCATGATTATTTCCATATCTTCTATTTACACCATTCATGTTTCTTGCATATATGTTCCTTTCATTGATTCTCCAATTAATTGTCTTATGTCCAAAAAAATTTCAAGTATAACAATGACCAAGAAATTTTTTTGATACCTTGGAGTAAGTGGGCTTCTTTGTGATGTAGTCCATCTCGGTTCATGATCTATTGTTTTGTAGTTTCCTTCATACTGATTGAAGCTTCTTTGATTCCTAAAGATAGGAGTTCTTCTTGGATATTCATCTCTTTTGTAATCATTCCTTCTTTATGGTATCATGGTCCACTTCTCATCAACTGTCTGTGTAGCTCTTTCTTCAACCTTCTTGTTGGTATTTGCATGTTCTTTGTATGAAGTTTCACCCATGCATCCAAGATGTGTTAAGTCTTTTGGAACTTGAGAGTTTCTTAAGCTCTTCCTCAATGAGACAACTTCTTGTTAAAGTTTCTCACAATCTTCTTCTTTATTTATCATTTGGACATTCCTTACTTCTATTCTTCTTTCTTCTTCAAGTAGAGTTTTCAAGGAAAAGGTTTCTTCTCTTAGTTTCTCAAAGTCTTCTAATGGTTTCTTCAATATTGCAACTGTCTTTTCACAACTACCCAATTCACTTCTTAGTTTTCTTTGCATGTCTTTGAGCTTTCTATTTTCAATCTCAACATTCTTCAATTATTTAAGATTCTCATCTTCTTGTTGAATAATTTTTTCTTCATGATTTTCTTCTTCTTCATTGGAATTTTCTTCTTTAGTGTCATTTATTTCAATCCTTGGATGAGGACATTCAAATTCAACATGACCTACTCCTTCACAATTAAAGCAAAAGAACTAACCTCTATTTTCTTCTTTAAAATCTGAGATGTTGTAATTTGCTTCAACTTCTTCTTCTTCTTCTTCTTCTACGTATTCCCTTACATAAAGGTCATGTAGCTTGTCCCAAAGTTATTTTGATGATGCACATGATCCCACCTTGGCTTTCACTGAATCTGTTAATCCATCCAGGATGGTATCTATTGCCAATTTGTTGTTCCTTTTTGCTTCCTTCTGAGCAACAGTCTTTGGTTTCTTCAAAGCATTGTATCCTGAAGCAACTGAGAACCAAACATCTGCCCCAAGAGATTTCAGGTAAGTTTCCATTCTATTACTCCAGTATTCAAAATTGTTTCCATCAAATGGTGGAATCCCGTTTGGAATTTTTTCTTCCATTTCTTCTTAGGATCTTCCTTCCAGTGGTTAAACTGTACTGAAGGTAACCCACTCTGAAACCAATTGTTGATACTGAGAGGGGGCTGAATCAATATCAAGTACAATTTAAAACCTTTTTCAACTTATACTTAAAGCATTCAACTATATCCAATGAGAAATGAACAAGAGTATAAGAGTTACACCAATACATCATAATACACCATGCACAATATATGAGAAATAATCCATAGTTATTGTTCAAGGGAAGTAATGACTTCCAAAGGTAGCTACAGCTTCCAAATGTAATGGGAGGGATAAACATCCAATAGGAAGATACAATCCTCCAATATAAAGAGAGATTTTAACTCTCCATCCTTTCCCCTCCCTTCCACCCAAGAATATATGAGAGATAATAAAACTTTACATTAAATCATCACCATCAACCAATCATCACATAGAACTTGATAATGCTTCCTGAGACTTCTTCAATTTCTGCAATTATTCAATTATTGGAGTACTCTGATCCTATAGATAATATTACTCAATGTATTCTATGAAACTCCTCCAAGTTTCACTCCTTTAATCCTCCCCAAAAAGAGGTTATAGAAAGAATGGCGGACTTTATTCAATTCTGGTCTATTTGGGAGAGTGAACTTTCACAAAATTCCCCACGCTCAATAATTAACATCTGATTCTGAAACTCACACACAAGAAACTAAAGTCCGTACTATTTTAAATTAAATCCGTCCCACTTCATTTGGATTCTCGATGAATAAGTTATGATTTTTCTACCCGAAACACCTTTTTATTGACTAGTTTTAGGACTGGTCACAAACCCTATCTTCCACCGAGTGTATCTCCATAATTATAGCGAATCAAGGGCTGAAATTTTTACTAGAGGTACCTTGATATGTCTTCTAAATACCATAGTGATTTCACCATCTGAATAGTTCTAGAAAAAAAATTATATAAAAAATGGTAAGATGACCTGAAAATAACATACCTTAGAACACATCACCAAAAGACTTCATCCTCCCTTGAAATCCGGCCTTCTTTTCTTCTTATTTTCTCTGAAATTACACTTGTATCAAATGAATGCATAATGATGTTTATTTATACCATTTATGTCACTTCCTTTTAACATTAGGGTTGACCTAACACTTTCTTATTTTGTAATTCTTTTCTTTAATTATCTTCAGGGCCTACATGTACTTCCTTCTTCAATTCACTTTGTCATCTTCAAAAATTCATTCCTCATCAACCATGAGGATCCACGTAATGTGACACATTCCACCAGAAACAACATGATGTTTACTATCCATTTATGTGTGTTGTATATGCATGTGCATTGTCCTTCATGTCCAAATACCTTTATCAATCTTGTGGTCCAAAATCCATGACTAGGGTTGACATCAATGACAACAACCAATCGTCCAACATATGTAGCTTATAAAAAATTCACATTTGTATATTTTAGTTACTCATATTTACTCAACGAAAAAAAAAAATTTATACAATCCTAATGATATGTTTAATTTCTCTTTCAAAACATAAATTCCTCTTTTCAAATCATAAGTATTCCAGACTTTAACTTCGAGGGTTTATACATAGTATGCTCGGATCTCCTCTCTCATAATTTTAGAAAATAAAATATAGAGCATCCAAATAAGAGATCCATGATTAATATAAGTAATAAATTAACGTCTATAATAAAATACAACTATATCACTATGATTATGTACCTAACATAATATTCAATATCTAACATAATATTTTCTTGCTAACATGATACTCAATCATCCATATAGATCAAGAATATGTTAAAATGAATACATATTTGCAAAAGTCAAGATGGAAACAAATGGAACATCCATGTTCCACCCAACCGTAGATGCATAACAACCAATATTAATTGTCTTGATAACCCCCTTATTGATATTATGGTATTTGCGGGAGGTATTTACCTCCACGTGTAAACATGACGAGAATATAATATTTTGGGAAGCAAGAAGAAGCCCTAATGAGTTGGCTAATAACCCTAGAAGACATGTTGGCTCAAGAAGATAACTTGTATTAGGTTATTAGCCTCCAAGAGAAGAATTCCGCTAGAAGAAATAATATATACTGAACATACAGATACCCAGAATGAGAAGTTGGCCCAGGCAATTAGCCAGAATTACTATAAATAGAGGAGGCCATTCTTTATTTTGGTAGGTAGTATCAGAATTGTAGAGCAACACGTGTGAGAACTTCACTGTCAAGTTTTGTGTGCAGGTTTGGAGGAGAGCTTCCATTGCAGCTGCTGCAGCTAGCAGATCACGTTTGGATTGGACTATCTCTTGGTTAGGGTTTGGACTATATGATCAACTCTTGTTGATGCACCATCCTTGGGGAAAGGAGCGCTACCCTTTGTTTGGATATCTAGCCTACGGTTTTCTTCTGGAGTGATTCTCTATCAAGGTTAACGTGCTCAGAGGGTGGCTTTCGCCTATGGTTGGGTGACAATAGCGATATTGTCAATGGTAAAATGAGCACATCCATTATATTCTAACAAGTTATAGGCCCACACATCCTTCAATAAGTCTAACCACTAGAAGGAAACATAGCCATAAGGATATTAATCCTGTTGAAGAACTGTCGCTAGGGTTTCTAGTAGGAGCAGTCACCAAAGCACTACAGCTAGGGTTATTAGCAGGTGCAATTGTATAAACCCTAATCCTCTCATTGAGTCACCTTAACTGAAGGGATTAACCTAATTTTTGGATAGATCAGTGTGCCCTAACCTAGTGCATCTCCTAGTACTGTCAGCAAGCCAAGACATCAAGTTTGAGTTTTTGGTCAAATCTAGGGTTGACCAAGTCAAAGCTTCCATGACTTACTCTATGAAGTCAAAAAACAATGTAGATGGAGCTTCTAACTTCAGAGTGTTGAAGACAAGGATTGACCTCACTCTTTCCAAGAATAAAGTGTTGGATATCGTGAAAGGAAAGATTGTGGAACCAGAGTTTGAAGAAGGAAAAGAGAAGGAACCATAGAACGTTGCAGTTATGGAGAAGTTCAAAGACGGTGACATAAATTCCATGAGTATCAAAGTGGACTCTTTAAAATACCACTTGATACCCTACATCTCCCATCTTAACTCATCAAAGAAGATGTATGATGCCCTAACAAACCTCTTCTTAGTTAGAAACGTTAGAAAAATAATGAGTCTAAAGAATGAGCTCCGTGACATGAAGATGAATGATGATGATAGAATAACATCATACTTTGTGAGGATCTCCTAGTTAATATATCAACTACAAACTATTGAAGATATCATTTCAGAGAAGGAATTGGTAAACATAGTACTCAATTGTATTCCCAAGACATGGGATGCCTTCATCGTAAGCATGAAGACAAGAAAGGAGTATCCTACATTTGAAGAACTTTGGACTTGTTGTGCTCAAGAAGAATCTAGGATCAGTGCAAAAGAGAAACCAAAAAATAAGTACGATGATCAAGCCTTCACAACAAGATTCAAGAATTTCAGGAACAAAAGGAATTTTGATTCAAGGACGAAGACAAATCAAGAGAAAGATATTTCAAAAATACAATGCTTCAACTGTCGAAAGTATGGTCACTACAAGAATCATTGTCCCGAGCTAAATAAAAGGAAGGATAAACATGAAGCATTAGTTGTCGAAGAAAAGGAACCTACAAAGAAGACTAAGCAGGATGAAAGAGACTTCTTCTTCTAAAGGTAACAATACTCTTCTTAGTTCTTGTACATATCATGTTTTCATATCTTATATATCTATCTCTTAGAAGATAATATATTCCAAGAAGAATTATACTTATGGAAGAAAAACAAGATAAGGATTGCTATCATTATACAAGTCATATAATACACATGAAATAATGAAATACATCAAACAAATCATGTGGAAGCCATTACAAGATAAGCCGAAATCAGAATCAATCCTGAAGAAACTTAGAAGAAGCAAAGACAGAAAGAAGTCAACAATCATGAGGAAATTGGAGAAAGACTTATAACACTTTGTAGAAGGGAATAAGGATTCATACGGAAGCATGGACTCTCCTAGATGGAGGGAGATGATTATATATCACCAAAAATAAGATCAAGCATTCATGCATGAAGCAAGTATTAGGAGGGAGCTAATCCTATGATCCATTGAAGATGATGAAGTATATATCCATGGTAGAAAACATGAAAATTAGTATGTGTCCATTTCGATCATAGAAGAAGACTTCTTCGAAGAGAAGACTTAAAGTATCCCTGGTTGTCCATCCACATCCATGATCCTATGTTGAAAGGAAGAAGTTGTAATTTTCAGAGCATGGAATCTATAAGAAACTCCATGTACCCAAGAGCTAAAGAAAAACATTAGGAAGAACATGAAGATTCTAAGAAATAAAGAGAAGCTAGAACAACCAGTCACTACATTAATAATCACAAGATTACCAACCTCATATGAACTCAATAAAAGAAATCAAGAAGAGGAACTGAAAGTTGTGATGAAGAACAATGTATATATGCAAGCATTGCAAGATCTAGAAATAGAGGTTATCCCAGACGGAGGGAGAAGACTATGATGATTACTTGTTCCAATAAACCATGCATACCTCTACATGAGTCTTTATATCATTCGCAATATCCATGGGTTGGAATTCTACATCATATAAATGAAAAGACTATTCTCTAGAGCAATTGAACAAAGAGTGTATGAAGAACAACCTCTAGACTTTGAAGCATGCCAGAAAGGGACCCTTGTATGCATATGAAAGAAGATAACTTGGTGGAGAACCTGCAATGCATAACAGAAGCATGGTGAATATTTTCTATAAACAGAGATATTCTATCAGAATGATTACTTAGAAGATCAGGATGATGGATTGTCAATCCATGACAAAGATATCATGATGAAAGAAGAAGTGCCACATGGACATGTTCCAGTTTTCCAACAATGATATACTTTATTGATCATAGCTACATGAACCCTTCAGACAAGTTCCAGACCGAAGTACATTTGAAACATGGATGATTTTAGGGGCTAAATTTCACTCATGGGCTAATTTTCCATGGTTTTTCCAAAAATGAGATTCGCTATTTTAAAAATGATTCACCCAAATTCTATAGGATAAAATTATTTTACCTTAAAAATAGCCAAACTTTTATAAAAACTATATAAAATACTTAGAAATTTGAATATTTTTACAAAAATATCGCCAAACATTTATTGTTGACATATGAAGGATTAGTAAGATTCGCCAAGGTTTCTACATTTAAAAATAAATTTCCATCCTTAAAATCATCCTTGATTTGAAATCAAGCATTACATTATCCATGATGAAGTTGAGAAAGGCGAAAGTGGTTCTCCAATACATATCTCCATAGATGAGAAAATAAGAAGACATTTTAGTAAATATTATGTCAAAGATGAAAGAGTTTGCGTACTCAAGTTGGGCTCATGGAGATGACTTCCTTATTGAAAAAGGAAGATATGAATCCAAGGTTTGGAGGGAGAACTGATGTATTATTGATTGATGTACATACATTTTTTAGTTTGAAATATGATCCAGGATGAGTAGATTCTTTACATTTCGGAAAGTGGATTGAGATTTCTGACGGACATACATTTTTCAATTCAAAAAATGGCCCATATTGTTGATGTACCATAAACAATGACTTCCCATTGTGGTTAAGATGAGAAGTGGTCTAGGGTAGTCTCTCTTCTTGAGGGTTACTCAAGAAGACTAGCCCACCTCGCCGGACAACGATTTCCCATTGTGGTTAACATGGGGAATGGTCCATTTTGGAGGTTGGTGCAGGACAGTCATTTCCTTTGGAAATGGTTCGGACAGTCATTCGTTAGGGTGGATTAATTCTCTCCAGGTTTCACTTTGTTTAGTGTCGGAGGAATGGACCGAGGTGGGGAATGGTCTAGGTTCAGAAATCAGGGACAAACATTTACTTAGGGAAGACTCATTCTCTCTAGGTTGCACATTTTTTAGTGCCGGAGGAATGGCCTAGGATGGGGAATGGTCCAGGCTCAGAAATTGGGACAATTATTCTTCCTTTCTTGAGAAGAATAGTCCAGATAGCTCATCATTGATGTTTTACCCTCTAAGGGATTATACTCTTCCATATCTCACAGATGTGAGTGGAAGAATGGCCCAGATGATTCAGTTTATATCATAACATTGTTTCTATGCAGGTTGATATCAGGTGATTGTTATGAATATTGTATGTCTCTAGATAGTAGATGTATACTACTCTAGTGGATGTGTTCCATTGTTTGTGACTATACGTCACTAATCAAGTACATGTGTTCAACTTGGCGTGGTAGTGTACCACTGGATTGTATTTGTGTACTACTATGTATAGACACAGCTGTGTTCTATTAAAATATATTGTTTTGATTGCCTTGAAGACTATCAACAGTGTTGAAAATGATTATCCGCTAGATGTATCATCAATGGACAGAGATTTCCCAGACGGAAAATGGTTAAGAAAATTTATTCTTCTAGGACATATGTCGAGATTAGAAGAATGGATCTTGTGTCACTTTGTGGTGTGAGTGACTTATCCAGCATCATATCTAATTACTCAGATGGAGTATGGTTTCGAGAGATGATGCAGTTGATGACACTAATGGTGATGATGGTGCTCATGACACTCATGGTGATCATGCAAATGATGACACTAATGGTGATGATGGTGATGATGGTACTTATGGAAGAACAACAAGATAAGGATTGATATCATTATACAATTCATATAATACACATGAAATGATGAAATACATCAAACAAATCATGTGGAAGCCATTACAAGATAAGCCGAAATCAGAATCAATCCTGAAGAAACTTAGAAGAAGCAAAGACAGAAAGAAGTCAACAATCAAGAGGAAATTGGAGAAAGACTTATAACACTTTCCAGAAGGGAATAAGGATGCAGACATAAGCATGGAATCTCCTAGATGGAGGGATCCTATTATATATAACCAAAAAGAAGATCATGCATTCATACATGAAGCGAGGATTAGGAGGGAGCTAATCCTATGATCCATTGAAGATGATGAAGTATATATCCTGTAACGACCCTTGATTATTAAGTATAATTAATTTAATAATATAATCCTAAAATATTAGCTAAACTATATTTATGTATTAAAATAACATTTCTAATTGATTATTATTAAATAGTTGTTCATGATGGTTAATGATTGACTTAATTATTAATTAATTCATTAATTAATAAAGTATTAAATTAATGGTGGATAATAAGATATAATATTAAATTAGGTTACGTATCCCACAAGGGATAACATATTAAATACTTTAGGATAAGTAATAAAGGAGGGATAAGGGTATTAACGGCAGGAGGATAAGGGGTAATAAAGGAGTTAGGTAGGGAGTTAATGGGGGGAGGAGTGTCGGTGAAGGAGGGATAAGGAAGGAAAGGAGTGGGAGGGGAGGATCATTCTACGGGGAGTTGGCCATGGATTTTGGGGAGCTCTGAGTATTGCAGAGAGGGAGGAATTTTGTGATTGGCATTGACACAGTGGACCGGGGTTGTTGGGGGTTTTGGGCACGGAGGGCTAGGATATCCGTTGATATCCTAGGGCTAGGAGCTAACTAGTCGACAGGGAGGTCGGTTTTGGGTAGTGTTCTAAAGAAGCAGGAAGGAAGCAAGCTGGATAACAGCATCAGGTTCAGCAAGCTGTGGATAACAACATCAGAGTTAAGGTATTTAATTCCAATTTATCCATTGTTTAATTAGATTTATTGTTCATTAATAAATTTTACATGTGTAAGTGTTAAGAAAATTTGGAATTATTCTTCTTTATAAACCTTGTAGAAATTACTGTGCATTTGGTAGAATTATTAGATGTTAATTTAAAACGGTCATTACATTTGGTATCAGAGCCCTTGTTCAAATCTGGAACCGAGGGCCTAAATAAGGGGTAGTTTTTATTTGTTTGTACATTCTTTTGAGAAAAAATCTATCCACGCTTAACCTGCACATAAAACATAGAGCATTAACAAAAATAAAAATAAAATAAAGAAATGCAAAACAAATTTACCAGGTAAAACAAGTAAATTATGAATACAACTAGGATTGTTACAAAATATCCATTGTTCTGTAAAAAAAAAAAAAAATAGTAAAAATGTATATTATAAAAACATGCTTAACATAGAGTTTGCATGGTGATATAATTTTGGGGAGGCCTGTAGCTGCTAGTGTTTTGGTACCAAATTTAAATAGTTGCTCGAGTGAAATTTTCCTTTAACACCCACTTTAGGAGTTTAGGACTTTATAACAGTCACCCACCTTTCCGGCCTTTTATGAAGGCAATTTCTAAATTTTTTTTTAAGTCAAAGCCCTAGAGAGCACACCAGATTTGCCACTGAGACTTTCCTTGCAGAGACGAATGAACTTTGGCCTCTTAGGTGTCAACCTCGTGATATAGCTTGGGTATCAAACCAATATTACCAATCCAACCAATATGCTGTAGTTTTATTGGATATATATATATATATATAACTTGAATTGTCTTAAATATAAGTTAAAAATGTCACAAGTTGATTATAAAACAGGAGATAAACTCCAAATCTACCTTGAATGCAAAACCCCTGAGGACAATAAACATTTCGCTGTGATTTTTGTAGATTGTGGAGTAAAAGAGAGATCTCAAATGGAATTCAACGAAAGTTCAGGGCGACCATTTTGAGCCATTGTTATTGCCGACATTTTCCAAAAACTTGCTTTAAACATGCATATATGGAGATAAATAGCCCAAAATTAATATTCTGTAACAAATCTAACAGGAAATTAATATCGAAGATTTGATAAGGATAGTTTCTAATTACTACCGACTAATCAGGTTGAGAAAGCACATCTAACTCTCTTTCAAAGTTTATATTTATTTATCACTTGACACAACTAGATGCCATTACAACAATATTCATAGTTTCGCACCACTTGGTGCAATTACTAGTTCCGAGACTGGGCATCCTCACTCGTAAGCCATGCCGCCATTCTTGAAGAAGGGGATTGAGTCAGGTAGAACATTCGATTTGGGAAACGAAACTGATCGAATTGGGGCTTTATCATACTCCCAGCATTGGAGGAATGCCCGAATCAGCACAGTCCGAAGTAGCAACGCAACCAGAAGCAGCGGAATTCCCCGACGAGGAGAAAAAAAAACTTGAATTTCCCTCAACTCCTCAACATCCACGATATATGAGAACACAACTTAAAGCAGGCACCGAGGCACCAGAATTCATTGCATCCTAGCCTGCATAATCGTTATTGTCCCTGAGGCATGGTAGAATCAAACTACACGACCTATTGGCATATTATAAGTTCAGATGGAAGCATAAACAACTAGAGATATTTCACAATTCATGATCATGTGAATATTTGACTGTCAATAGCTAATGGGAAAAGAGAAAAAATACAGTCAACTAGGGTTCAATATCAGAGGAAAACATAGCCAATCAAAATATGAGCACATATCAAGGTTCAATAAATTTAAGAATGGATCAAGTATGTTGGGGTCAAGTCTGGTTTATGTTGATGTGGGTTTATTTGTATTCAGATCTATATATTCCGAGGACATTGAAGGTTATAAGTTGAATAATGGGGCCCCGATATCCCGTTGAAGGTGGAAACCCATAGATATAAAATGAATACTTAATTGCAGAACAGAAAGAATAAACTTACATTTGGGGAACTGCATGATAATATGTGAGCACCCAGCCTGGGACTCGAACCCACGACCAAAATATAAAGAGTCGATCGCCCACCGTGGGACTCGAACCGACAACCAAAATATAGAATCTTAAACTCTTTAAGAAATATTTACTATGCAAGGTTTTGACCCGTTCTCACTATCGTCATTTCGTTCCTAAAGAGCTTCTGCCTGGCTTAAAAAAAAAAAAAAAAGTGGAATGGCTGCCACACAATCGATTGTAACTTTGTCAACAGGTTAAGGACAATTTGATCTAGAACTACTATCAATTATGCAATTGTCTTAACCATCTTCATGGAAACAGAACATGAATAGAATCCACTCTTTCAATCGTTGCCAGGTCATTACTTCCACTAATATCTCAGTGCATTGTGCTTGAGCTTTAAGCTTTCTCTTCAAAATTTTGTTGGTCCTTCAGACTCCTTGTTACATACACGCATGATAGCTTAAAACTGTTTGAACTATTATTAAAGGAGATGATATATAAGAGAATTGTCCACTAGTAGAACTCAAATGAGGAGGGAAGAGAAGGAAATACCCTGTTTCGGAGAGAAGAAATATGCATTGCAACATTCTCGTAGATCAGATCCAGGATCGAATCCAATCCAGACTTGATCGCTAACAACCAGACCAAAACCAACGCCAAGAGTAGAGGAAGAGGCGAGAGGCCGCGGAGGTGAGAGGCGATAGTGATGGAGTGTTAGGTTTGAAGGACGCGTAGGGTTCGGAGAGACAGGCGTAGGATTATTCTGGAGGAAGCGGGCACGTGGGCTTCATGCGTGCCCGATTTGACTTCTTTTAATATTTTATTTATTGATTTATTTTATTTTATTTTTGTTATTTTTTATTATTATTACGTATGTAAAATTAACTTTTTAAATTTAATTACTCATAAATCGTAAATTTAATAACCTTTATTAAATTTAAATCTCATGGTTTAAATAGTAATTTTTTTTT
>ML791041.1:118520-133027 GCA_009831015.1 Picea engelmannii
TGGCCTAAAGCCGACATAAATAAAATAACATTACTAATCTAAATCACAACTAATGGCCTAAAGCCGACATAAATAAAATAACATTACTAATCTAATATGCCCCAATTAAGTGGTAATGAGCCAATATTAGGGCTTAACAGCTAGGAGCTAACTAGTCGGCAGGGAGGTCGGTTTTGGGTAGTGTTCTGAAGAAGCAGGAAGGAAGCAAGCTGGATAACAGCATCAGGTTCAGCATCCTGCGGATAAAAGCATCATAGTTAAGGTATTTAATTCCAATTTATCCATTGTTTAATTAGATTTATTATTCATTGATAAATTTTACATGCGTAAGTGTTAAGAAAATTTGGAATTATTCGTCTTTATAAACCTTGTATAAATTACTGTGCATTTGGTAGAATTATTAGATGTTAATTTAAAACGGTCATTACATATCCATGGTAGAAAACATGAAAAGAAATATGTGTTCAGTTCGATCATAGAAGAAGACTTCTTCGAATTGAAGCCTTGAAGTATCCCTGGTTGTCCATCCACATCCATGATCCTATGATGAAAGGAAGAATTTGGAATCTTCAGAGCATGGAATCTATAAGAAACTCCATGGACCCAAGAGATAAAGAAAAACATCAGGAAGAACATGAAGATTCCAAGAAAGAAAGAGAAGCGAGAATAACCAGTCACTGTATTAATAATCACATTATTCTAAACGTCATATGAACTCAATAAAAGAAATCAAGCAGAGGAACATAAAGTTGTGATGAAGAACAATGTATATATGCAAGCATTGCAAGATCCAGAACAAGAGGTTCTCCTAGATGGACGCAGAAGACTATGATGATTACTTGTTCCGATAAACTAGACATACCTCTACATTAGTCTTTATATCATATGCAATATCCATGGGTTGGAATTCTACGTCAAATAAATGCAAAGACTGTTCTACAGATCAATTGAACAGAGAGCGTATGAAGAACAACCTCAAGAATTTGAAACATACCAGAAAGAGACCCTTGTATGCAGATGAAAGAAGATAACTTGGTGGAGAACCTCCAATGCACAACATAAGCATGGTGAATATTTTCTATAAACAGAGATATTTTATAATAATGATTACTTATAAGATCATGATGATGGATTGCAAATCCATGAAAAATATGTCATGATGACAGAAGAAGTGCCACATGGACATGTTCCAGTTTTCCAACAATGATATGCTTTATTGATTAGAGCTACACGAACCCTTCAAAGAAAACCAGTGTTCCAGACCGAAGTACATTTTAAATCAAGCATTGCATTATCCGTGATGAAGTCAAGAAAGTAGAAAGTGGTTCTCCAATACATATCTCCATAGATGAGTAGATAAGAAGACATTTTGGTAAATCTTCTGGCAAAGATGAAAGAGTTTGTGTACTCAAGTTGGAGCTCATGGAGACAACTTCCTTATTGAAAAAGGAAGAGATGACTCCCAGGTTTGGAGGGAGCACTAATGTATTATTGATTGATGGATATTTATTTTTCAGTTCCAAAAATGATCCAAGATGAGAAGATTCTTTCCAGTTAGGAAAGTGGATTGAGATTTCTGACGGAAAGACATTTTTTAGTTCGGAAAATGGTCCAGATTGTTGATGTACCATAGACAGCGACTTCCCATTGTGGTTAACATGGGAAAGGGTCTAGGGAATTCTCTCTTCTTGAGGGTTACTCAAGAATACTGGCCCACCTCACCAAACAACAATTTCCCATTGTGGTAAACATGGTGAATGGTCCATTTTCGAGGTTGGTGCACGACAGTCATTTCCTTTGGAAATGGTCTGAATAGTCATTCCTTAGGGTGAATTCATTCTCTCCAGGTCGCACTTTTTTTAGTGTCGGAGGGATGGAACAGGGTTGGGAATGGTATAGGTTCAAATATTAGGGACATACATTCCTCAGGGAAGACTCATTCTCTCCATGTTGCAATTTTTTTAGTGCCAGAGGAATGGCCTAGGGTGGGGAATGGTCCACGCTCAGAAATCAAGACAATTATTCTTCCTTTCGTGAGAAGAATAGTCTAGATATCTCATCATTGATGTTTTACCTTCTAAGGGAAGATACTCTTCCATATCTCATAGATGTGAGTGGAAGAATGGCCTATATGAGTCAGTTTATATCATAACATTGTTTCTGTGGAGGTTGATATCAGATGATTGTTATGAATACTGTATGTCCCTAGACAATACATGTATACTACGTTGGTGGATGTGTTCCAATGTTTGTGACTATATGTCACTAATCAAGTACCTTTGTGCTACTTGGTGTGGTAGTGTACCACTGGATTGTATTTGTGTACTACTATGGATAGACACAGTTGTTTTCTATTGAAAGATATTGTTTCGATTTCCTTGAAGACTATAAACAATGTTGAAAATTATTATCAACTAGATGGATGATCAATAGACAAAGATTTCCCAGACGAAAAGTGGTTCAGGACATTTATTCTTCTGGGACATATGTCCATATTAGAAGAATGGATCTTGTGTCACTCTGTGGTGTGAGTGACGTATCCAACATCATGTCTAATTATTCAGATGGAGTATGGTTTTGAGAGATGATGCAGCTGATGACACTGATGGTGATGATGGTGCTCATGATCTAGTCATGAGATAGTCTATGTTGATGTTGCTGGGTAAATGGTATGTTTGTGCTCAAGACCATTACCTGTACTACCTCCCTATCTAGGAGGGAGTGTTTATATTATGGTAGTTGTGGGAGGTATTTACCTCCATGTGTAAACATGACGAGAATAGAATATTCCGAGAAGCAAGAAGAAACCCTAAGAAGTTGGATAATAACCCTAGAAGACATGTCAGCTCAAGAAGATAACTTGTATTAGGTTATTAGCCTCCAAGAAAATAATTTGTCCAAAAGAAATAATATATACTGAATAGATAGATACCCAGAATGAGAAGTCGGCCCAGACAGTTAGCTAGAATTACTATAAATAAAGGAGGCTAGTCTTCATTCTGGTAGGCAGTATCAGAATTATAGAACAACACTTGTGCGCATTGTAGTGCTCAGTTTTGTACAAAGGTTTGGAGGAGAGTTGTCATTGCAGCTTCTGCAGCTAGCAGATCATGTTTGGCTTGGACTATCTAATCAACTCTTGTTGATTCACTATCCTTGGGGAAAGTAGCGCTAAGCTTTGTTTGGCTATCTACCCTAGGGTTTTCTTCTAGAGTGATTCTCTGTCAAGGTTAAGGTGCTCAGAGGGTGGCTTCAGCCTATGGTTGGGTTACGATAGAGATATTGTCAATGGTAAAAAGAGAAAGTAATGGACCCAAATCTCCCCAAATTTGTCATAAAAAAAAATTTCCAAGTACTGCATTGATGGAATAACTTAAACTCCTATACCAATTTAACTTGCTATGGTTAGGAGGTTTGACAAGGTAAACCACTAAGGTCTCAAAAATTTATTTTATGTCAACCAATTCCCATGTACATAGTGCCCACATAGCAAAAAACATAGAAATTACAATCCAAAAAATCTTTCTTTAATTAAGGGTTTTCCTATGTTTATACATGAGACTACTCTGATTTGCCAATTTGTAAATTTAACTCACCCAATACGCATATAAGACTAGGGTTTGAGCCTATCCCACAACGGTAACTAAGAGACTTAGTTTTGACTCCGAGCCTATTCCTTAACAGAGGTTGAGTAACAAATTCTTTTAACGATCTTCGTCTTAACTAGACAATACTCCAGTGAGCCTTCCCAAATGATAGGTTTGTGGTAAAAAAGAATTACATTTGGGGTGTACAAGTCTTCCACTTGTTCGAGACTTGAAGGATAAACTTGATTCACCATTTCTTGATGTGAAATGCCAGTCGTCTATCAGAAGGTAAATAAGGCTTTGTACCTATCATTTAATGGTAGTTCTATGTGTGCAACTTTCGAAACCCTCACCTAGAAATTACATCCATTCTGGTAATGCCAACTTGGTCCTCATCACATGTCTCCCTCGGACTTCATACCTTCAACATTTATCCAAGTAATTAAGGTTCTTACTAGGGTTTCCAGTGTCCTATTGTTCCATTATCGAGCCCTTTCGAGAGACTCTGTGTGTTATCATCCTTCCATTGAAACATGTCAATGGTTCGAAAAGACGTTACCCGGCGGAACGATATGACCTGTTTCAGCTCTGATAGGCTTCTACTATCCTAGGTTATGGTTATTCAACACGGTTATGTTCTCCTTTACGCCTAAGCCAATCTATGATATTTCTCCACTAATGACTGTAAGGGCCCTGGTTTGGTGTATGCACCTTGGGCAGGGCCATTCTGGCGGTGGTGGGAACGATAACCAGGAATAGACTTGATGACTCCCATCGAACAGGTAGCAAAGTTTATCTACTAATTTACTCAACCATTTATAAGGATTCTCTATGCTTTGGTGGTCCTGGCCATACTGGGTTTTTATTTTCAAGGAATTCTACCATATGGTAGGCCTCCCAATCCACTGGGTGGTTGATAACTATAGTTTCCCCTTTCATAAAGTATGTAATTACCCTCTAGTAAAATGCTTTATCTTTAATTATTTGCAATCTTATTCATGACAAACATTGATTAAGTCTGTAACTATAATGGTATGATGTTTTTTCTTTTTTTCTCTTTGTCTTCTTTTCTTTTATCCTGTTAGTATCGTTTTCCATTATGTGTGCAAAACCCATTCGTGACTTGGCTTTTGATAAAGAAATTAAATATGTGTTTGTTTTTTTATTAATATGTCTGAAGACTTGCATATCACACTGTCTCTTGTTCAATTTTTTTTTTACTTTGCAAGGTTATAGTGTTTTTATTACTTCTTATCTATTTTCCTGAGAATGACGTTTTATAAGAAGGTAACCAAATCTGATGATGGGGCCCTGAGTTTTTCTGTGAGGGTACCCATCAGGTCATTTAAGCTCGCTTCTTCCCTCCCCGGGTATCGACGACTCGGGTTATGGCTGGAAACACTTCATGCCCATGAGAGATAAGTTTCTTTCCCTTTTTTTTTTGTTTTACAGAAATACTTTCGTTATCTGTAAGATCATTTTCCCAACTAAGATTTGACACTAATAAAAGAAACATGTCTCGTCCTTTGTAGATTTATAGGGTTACGATGTTGGCGTTGGACCACGTTTTGCACAAGAAAGGTACTTAGGTTCCACTTTATTTATCTTGAGCGAATACCCTATCTTCCTGGGCATAGATACGCTTATGACTTGTAATGTAGGTTATTACAGTGAAGTTCATCATATTTCAAATATGGTTATATCACTATTGCTATAGATTCACAGATTAAATAAAAGGCAAGGGCACTCAAATGTCCAGTTACAATGTAATAGAGGTTAAAAGTAGGGTTATACCTTTACTCTGAGAGTTTATCGTCGACTTAGAGGGAAAATTGATTGGTTTCTCCCTTCCAGAATACTGGATCTGACTATACATTTATTCTTAGGGCTAATAAAATCATGTGATTATATATATCAAGATCTTGTATTGTAACCTATGTTTAATTCCATTTCTTTTCCCCTTCAATTTTACTGTGGTGAGTTTGTCTGTAACGTAAAGAAAATATGGCTACAAAATGTATATTATTTTCTCTCTTTAATTACTAGTAGGTAGTTTGATTTTCCGAATTCTGTTTGAGGTTGCTTGAAATATAAGTTTCGTTTCAGAGGATTGTGTATGATAAAAATATTCTGGTCATAATAACCCTTTATTAAAGAGATACAATAATGCTATAACAGTTGGACTATACTTTTTGTTTTTACTCTAGTAACCATAATTTAGTGGGAAGTTTGTCCCGACTTCAAGGAATAAGTCTATACATAGAAGCATGCATATAAATATTACAGTGTTTCATATATATATATATATATATATATATATATATATATATATAACTTCACACATAAAACTATCTTATTGTTCCTATCGTGAAACGATTATGTGCATAAAATATAGGTGTACATATATAGGCCTCAATCTCTCTTTCAAAAGTAAACAACTCTTTGAACATATTCATAGACGACATAATATACAGGAAATAATTATTTTGATTCATGTACAATACATAATTGGTAGGGAGTCTTAGCACCGATTGGACAATGTTATTTAAAAAATTCCATGCTTAACCATCACGCAGATACAGTTTCGATCGACACCTACAATTAAACCTGTAAGTTCTATCCCATAGTTCAACCCATTTGCAACAGATCCATTTTTCTAGTATAAGTTGATTTGTTCACCCAGATTTACACTACTGATTTCTATCAATCAATAATTCTATTAACATTGAACAGAGTAGGGGTAGATAGACATATCTGAATAAAGTTTTCTGAAATGACAAATGGAACAACCACGTTACACCCAACCTTAGAATAGGGAAGCCAAATCACTTGTCCTATTCACCCCCTAGCCTGACCATGAATCCATGAGGGCGAACTTGGAAAACTCCTCCTTAGCATTGTCCTTCAAATCCAACAGATTCCTCTTGCCTCACACTTACTCAGTAGTGTTCATAACATCAAGGAAAAAAAATCAATAGTCTCTTTTCCCAGCATACTTGGCAGCGTTCTGCCTCCTCACATATGTTATTTATCAACAAAATCTTTTTTCCTAGGTATTTTTCCCTCCCTTGGGAATTTTCACAGCTTTCTAAATCCCTCATTTTCAAGGGCTGCCAATGGTCAAGTCTTTGATTTTCCACTTGTAACAATCATCCCAGAGGTAGTTCCAACATGTTCCCCACTCATGGAGTCATGGTTAGTTGATTTTAACATGGTTGTTCCATTTGTCCTCCTACAATCAATATAAAATATTTTGTTTTCATACAAGTGTCATAGTCAAATAGTTAGTTGGGTCAAATCATATCTCTGCCCAACAGTCATAATAATTAATTACAATTATCAAATTCGAAATTTGAAATTTCCATAAATGGCAAAAATTTTCCAAATTCGAATTTACCAAAAACGGAATAATTTTCCAACAAATTTTAAATTTCAAAAATACTTTATTTTTTGGGGATGTCACATCCTCTCCCCCTTCAATAAAACGCTGTCCTCAGTGTTCGTTCCCTTCTTGGAATAGGATTGGATGATATTTCTGCAGATCTCCCTCCAACTCCCAAGTGGCCTCCTCAGGACTAAAGTGCTTCCATTGCACCTTTACCTGAGCGACGTCTCTGTTCCGAAGTGTTATTTCTCTCTAGTCTAGAATACATAGGGGCTCCACCTGGAACTCGCCTTTGGGTTCCACCTGCACCAATTTCCAATTAGTCATATGAGTAGGGTCATGAACGTACTTTTTCAACAAAGAAACATGAAATACATTATGAATTCTTAGATTAGCTGGAAGTGCAAGTTGGTATGCTACGGGTTCAATTTGAGTTAGTATCTCGAAGGGCCCACAAAACTTGGGTGCCATCTTAGCACAGTTCCCTAAATTCAATGAACTTTTTCAGGCTTTTACCTTCAAATAAACATGGTCTCCCACTTGAAATTCCAAGTGTCTTGTTTTCTGATCTGCATAGCTCTTTTGTCTGTCCTGTGCTTCTTTTAAGTTCCATTGTACCTTCCTTACCATGTTCTCCATTTCTTAGAGAATCTCTGGTCCAACCATGAGCCTGTCAGCTGGGTTATCCCAGCTAATTGGAGACATACACTTTCTTCCATACAGTACTTCGAAAGGGCTTAACTTAGCCGAAGTTTGGTACCCATTGTTATATGCAAATTCTACCAAGTGTAGGTAGTCTTCCCACTTGTTCGGTTTTGTTCTTACGTACATGCAGAGCATATTCTCTATGATTTGGTTTGTCCTTTCGGTCTTTCCATCTGTTTTTGGATGAAAACACGTACTGAAATTCAATTAGTATTTATCCCTGCAAACAATTCCTTCCAAAAAGTGGATGTGAATTTTACATCTCTATCCGAAATCACCATTTTAGGAATACCATGCAGTCTAAAAATTTATATCCTGAATATTTCAGCAATGTTTATAGCTTTAAAAGTAGACTTTATAGGAATAGAGTTTGCATACTTACTAAGCTTATCGATTACAAACTTGATAGAATCATTCTGTTTCTGATTTTTAGGCAAACCTGTTATAAAGTCTAGCGATATGGTCTCCCATTTCCATTCTGGTACTGGTAATGGCTGTAACAGGTTGGTTGGATGCTAGTGCTCGGCCTTAACCTGCTGAAAATCTTGGCACCTAGCCAAGTACTCTGTTGTTTCTCCCTTCATATTAGGCTAGTAAAATAGTTTTCTAAGTGTTGTTATTGTTTTCTGGTAACCTGGATGGCCAGAATACGA
This sequence comes from Picea engelmannii, assembly GCA_009831015.1. Classification (NCBI taxonomy): domain Eukaryota; kingdom Viridiplantae; phylum Streptophyta; class Pinopsida; order Pinales; family Pinaceae; genus Picea; species Picea engelmannii. The sequence continues at coordinate 126,851 of ML791041.1, forward strand.
TTTCTTATGCACTTCGTCCAAAACTGTTAATTTTAACTCTGTTGAATCTGGTATGTAAAGTTAGTTTTTAAATTGTAATAGTCCCTTCTTGTCGATACTTAGATATGGTTTATCTGAGTTTGTGGTACTGTTTTGTAATTATGCCATTATCTTAGTGTAATTTCCGTCGTTAATACCCGCCATCCTTATTCTTTCTTCCAGATCACTTTCTGCCCTGCTGATATTTATCTCAAATAACCCATGGACTCTTCTGCTTAAAGCATATGCTACTTTATTTTCCTTACCCTTGATATGTCCAACCTCGATGTCTAATTCTATCAAGAAGGCTATCCATCTTGCTTGTCTTGCATTAAGATCTGGTTGGCTAAAAAAATATTTCACCCTGCTATTATCCGTCAATAGTAGAAATTTTCTTCCCATTATGTAGTGTCGCCACATTTTTAAGGCGTGAATTACCACTGGCAATTCTAAGTCATGAGTGACATAATTTTGCTTGTGTTCTTTTAATTTTTGGGACTCATAACAAATAATGTTTCCTTCCTGAGTTAGGACACCACCTAGTCTTTCTTTACTTGCATCAACACATACAGTGAAGTCTTTATCTGGGTCTTCTACCTTCAATATGGGTGCAGTTGTCAATAATTCCTTCAGTTTGTTAAAACTGTCTTGACACTTCTCTGACCAGTTAAGCTTGGTCCCTTTCTTTTGTAATGACGTGATAGGGTATGCTATCTTGGAAAACCCTTCTATAAATCTGTGTTAATATTCGGTGATTCCCATGAATGACTGGATATCTGCTACATCCTTAGTACCGTCCATTCCATAATGGCTTTTATCTTCTCCCAGTCTACGGAAATGCCTTCTGCTGAAATTACATGTCCTAGATATTGTATTTATTTTTGATAAAAGTCACACTTGTCAAATTTGGCGTACAGTTTGTGTTTCCTCAATGTTTGGAGAACTATCCTTAAGTATTCATCATGTTCTTCCTCCATTTTTGAATAGACCATAATATCGTCGATAAATATTACCACGAACTTGTCTAAGTACTGACTGAAAATAGTGTTCATCAGGCAGCTAGTGCGTTAGTGAGTCCGAAAGGTATGACTACGAATTCGTAGTGTCCATATCTTGTTTGAAAAGTTGTTTTTCTTATGTCCTCATCTTTTATCCTAACTTGATGATAACCAGATCGTAAATCCAACTTTCAAAAGATCTTGGTCCCACCTACTTGATCGAACAGATCATTTAACCTTGGTAAGGGGTATTTGTTCTTAATAGTCATTTTGTTCAGTTGTCTATAATTGATACATAGTCTTAGAGTACCATATTTCTTTTTCACAAAGAGGACCGGTGCCCCCCATGGTGAAACACTCGGTCTGATATAATCTTTGTCCAAAAATTCCTGTAATTGTATCTTTAGTTCTGTCAGTTCTGGTAGACTCATTCGGTAAGTTTCTTTTGAGATAGGGGTTGAACCGGGTAGTAGGTCTATGTAGAAGTCTATTTCCCTTCTAGGAGGTAATTCTGGTATCTCATCCACAAACATGTCTCTGAATTCACGTAGGATAGCAAAGTATTCTAACTTTGGCTTATCTTTTTTTTCTAACAGATTCGTTACTTGGATGGCATAAACTTGACATTTCTTTCTCATACATTTCTTGAGTTGCATCGCTAAAAATTATCTGACTGATACAGTTTTTGGTATACCTTGGGTTGTTCTAGCAGTGATAACATCGTCTTTATAGCTAATTATCTTTGTATAACAATCTAGTACTTCTTTGTGTTGTTCCAACCAATCCATCCCGATAATCATATCGTAAGATCCTATTGGTAGGATGTTCAGATTTGTTCTTATATTTTGACCATATAAGCTGAACTCAAAATCAAAAATAAAGTCAACTACTTTCCTTTTAGTACCTGTTGCTAGTTGTACAAGCCACGATTTTGCGTGCTTCGGTTTCTTAATTTTATTTGACTCTACTATATCAAGAGTAATATAACTTAATGTAGCTCCATGGTCAATTAAAACAAAAATTCGAGTGTTATTGATTTTACCTTCAATTTCTACCACTGAGGACTAGTGTTTAGCTTGTCGACCATCTATGGCTGAATTTATCTGATGCAAGCTTCTTCCCACGTCTCCCACTGTTGAGGCTTCCTGCAAATTATGAACAACAGTTCTGTTTACAGAAATTAAACATGGAAAGTTCCTCAGATGAGGTTCTCCACATTCCCAACAATTTAGTGGCTCACGGGAGCTATCCCCAAACTTCTTCATTCCCAGATTTACCGCTTTACCACTGCCTTGTGTATTCGGATGATTGGAGTGAAAATCCTTTCTTGGAAAGATTTTTGCTACATTATGATAAGGAGTTGGCTGGTATCCCTTCTTCTGTTGGTTCATTCGATCTTGTTTCTTATCCTTCCAAGCTTTGGGAAACTCTACCCATTGTTTATACTGGACATAGCACATTCGTGCTTTCTTGAATACTTCACTCAAGGATTTGGGGTTGTCAAACTCAATTTTGTCCCTGTAGGACTGTGGTAAACAACTTAAGAATCGCTGGATTTTTACGTTATCCTCTCGGATGTATGGTACGAACCTTAGTAGTTCCAAAAATTTATTTATAAGGTGATCCATCGTCATCTGTCCAAGTCATAACTCATAAAATTCATTCGTCTTCATTTCATAATAGATTTCATAAAGGTATTGTTTCTTGAAATACTTCTTAAATTCATACCATTCCAATTGTTTCTCCTTTAGGCCCTTGGCCAATTTCAGGTCTTTCCACCAAATGCTGGCCTTCCCTTTCAGATTGTAGATGGCCATTCTGACCTACATATTGCTGGAATAGTTGTAGATCTGGATGTATTTTTTGATGTCCAACAACCATGCCTCAACTTCTTCTCCTATCCTAGATTCTCCATCAAAGGTAGTTGGTTTAATCTTTTTAAATTCTCCTTCAAGGTGGTCTACCTGTTTTATTTTTTTGTCTGTTTTAGTTTTGTCTTCAGTTGAAGGTGTTCCTTCAGATGAACTATCTCCTTTTTCTGTGTCCAGCCCTGAGTTCTTGGAGGCCCTTTTACTGACCTCTTCGTCATGGTTATCGTCTTTTGGGATTTTCTTGGTCACTATACTAGGAAGCAGGACTTCATTTATCTCTTGTTGTTCCTGTTGTTCTTTCTTCAATTTCTCATTATCTGCTTTGAAAACCTACAACTCAATAATAAGATTCCTCATTGTTTCCAGTACTTCCATAGGAGAGCTTTCGTCACTATTCTATCTTGGATCTCCATGAGGTCTTTGCTGTAGATTTCCTTCCATCTTGATTTCTGCATCGTCCTGAGCTGCCATAATTAACACAAAACAGAAAGGGATTTATGTCTATAACCATAAGGTTTATTAGTTTTACATAAATCATAATATATACTAAGAAACTAATGTGGCCCTGTTCAGGCCTAGTGTTGTAACTTTTTCTCTGATACCATAAGTAATAGACCCAAATCTCCCCCAAATTTTCCATAAAAAAACCAATTCCCATTACTGCATTGATGGAATAACTTAAACTCATATACCAATTTAACTTGCTATGGTTAGGATGTTTTCCAAGTTAAACCACTAAGGTCTCAACAATTTATTTGATTTCAACCTATTCCCATGTACATAGTGCCCACACAGCAAAAAACTTAGAAATTACAATCCAAAAAATCTTTCTTTAATTAAGGGTTTTCCTATGTTTATACATCAGACAACTCTGAGTTTCCACTTTGTAAATTTAACTCACCCGATACGCATATAAGACCAGGGTTCAAGCCTATCCCACAGTGGTAACTAAGAGACTTAGTTTTGACTCTGAGCCTGTTCCTGAACAGAGGTTGAGTAACGAATTCTTTAAATGATCTTCGGCTTAACTAGACAATACTTTAGTGAGCCTTCCCAAACGATAGGTTTGTGGTAAAAACGAAATACAATTGGAGTGTACAAGTCTTCCACTTATTCGGGACTTGAAGGATAAACTTGATTCGTTGTTTCTTGATGTGAAACGCCAGTCGAGTGTCAGAAGGTAAATAAGGCTTTGTACCTATCATTTAATGGTAGTTCTATGTGTGCAACTTTCGAAACCCTCACCTGGAAATTTCATCCATTCAGGTAATGCCAACTTGGTCCTCATCACATGTCTCCCTCGTCCTTCGTACCTTCAAAATTTATCCGAGTAATTAAGGTTCTTACTAGGGTTTTCAATGTCCTACCGTTCCATTATCAATCCCTTTCAAGAAACTCTGTGTGTTATCGTTGTTCCATTGAAACTTGTCAATGGTTCGGAAAGACGTTACCCGATGGAACGATATGACCAGTTTCCACTCTGATAGGCTTGTACTATCATAGGTTCTGGCTATTGAACACGGTTATGTTCTCCTTTACACCTAAGTCAATCTACGATATTTCTCCACTGATGACTATAAGGGTCCTGGTTTGGTGTATGCACTGTGGGCAGGGCCATTCTGGCGGTGGTGGGAAAGGTAACCAGGAACGAACTGGCCAACTCCCATCGAGCAAGTAACAAAGTTGCGATATTGATTTACTAAGTCTTATGTAAGTTGCTTCTTCGTCCCAACTTATAATAACCCAGCTCTGGCAATATATATGGGTAAACGCATATAAAGCATTCTTGTTACTCATAGGGGTCACCCTTGTTCTCCCCTAAGTCCATGATTGATACCTTAGTAAGGTGGCGATAAGAAAAAGGAGGTCCTGTAGGGTAAAAGGAAAAAAAACCACACTATAGCCCATGTGTTATACTTTGTTCGGAAACAGGGGGAGGAATTCTTCCGAGTTTTATAAGGATTCTCTATGTTTCGACGGTCCTGGCCATACTGGGTTTTTATTTTCAAGGAATTCTACCATCTAGTAGACCTCCCAATCCACTGGGTGGTTGATAACTGTAGTTTCCCCTTTCAGAAAGTATGTAATTACCCTCCAGTAAAATGCGTATCTTTAATTATTTGCAATCTTATTCATGGCAAACATTGATTAAGTCTGTAGCTATAATGGTATGAAGTTTTTTCTTTTTTTCTCATTGTCTTATTTTCTTTTATCCTGTTAGTACCATTTTATAGTATGTGTGCAAAACTCATTCACGACCTGCCTTTTGATAAAGAAATTAAATATGTGTTCGATGGTGTATTAATCTATCTGAAGACTTGCATATCACGCGATCTCTTGTTCAGCTTTTTTTTTACTTTGCAAGGTTATAGTGTTGTTATTACTTCTTATCTATTTTCCTGAGAATGGCATTTTATAGGGAGGTAACCAAATCTGATGATGGGTCCCTTTATGAGGATTGTGTATGATAAAAATATTCTGGTTGTAATAACCCTTTATTAAATAGATACAATAATGTTATAACAGTTTCACTATACTTTTCATTTTTACTCTAGTAACCATAATTTCGTGAGCAGTTCGTCTCGACTTCAAGGAATAAGGCTATACATAGAATCATGCATATAAATTTTACAGTGTTATATATATATATATATATATATATATATATATATATATATATATATATATATATATATATATATAACTGCACACATAAAACTAGCTTATTGTTCCTACTGTGAAATGACCATGTGCATAAAATATAGGTGTACATATATAGGCCTTAATTTCTCTTTCAAAAGGAAACAACTCTTTTAACATATTCATAGACGACATAATATACATGAAATAATTATTCTGATTCATGTACAATACATAATTGGTAGGGAGTGTTATCCTCATTTTTGGTTATCAAGATGATGACATGATAATGACATGGTGATGGAAGATCTGACTCTTCATTAAGATCATTTTCATGAAGAAAGTTACACTTATCAGCTTCTCAAAATTACACTTTTGAAGATAGTACGCAGGTTGCACATATATTGTCTTGTGGAAGTACTTTGTTTCCGCAGGCTGCATTCAGTCTGACTGCGGACCTTCCGCACTGTGTTAAAGGTCAGGGTGCGGAAATGATTCTTAAGAGAAAAAACGGATAAGTTCTCGATCCTTCTAGAAGGAATCTTCTAGAAGGATGAGTTGGAGTTCGAATGGTTACGAAATTAATGAATCTCCAGATATCTTGGGATTACATTCTATCCAAGTAACTAAACAATCCTTTCCTATATATT
>ML791041.1:133127-184819 GCA_009831015.1 Picea engelmannii
GTACATCATCCTTCTTCTCTTGTCCATTCAATACTTTAGAACTAGGGAAAGAGTAGTATTCTGTCTCAGTTTGTTCCAGATCCAGGTGGATCTGTGGAGATTGGTCTGTGTCCGCACTCACGAATTTATCCTAGAACAGGGAGTCTTAGCACTGACTGGACAATGTTCTTTAAAAAATTCCATGCTTAACCATGATGTAGATACAGTTTCGATCGACACCTACAGTTAAACCTGTAAGGTCTATCCCACAGTTCATCCCATTTGGAACATATCCCTTTTTCTGGTATAAGTTGATTTGTTCACCCATATTTACACTATTGCATTCTATCAATCAATAATTCTATTAACATTGAACATAGTAGGGGTAGATAGACATATCTGAATAAAGTTTTTCGAAACTACAAACGGAACAACCATGTTCCACCCAACCTTAGAATAGGTTATCCAAATTTCTTGTCCTATTCACCCCCTAGCCTGACCATGAATCCATGAGGGAGAACTTGGAAAACTCCTCCTCATCAATGTCCTTCAAATCCAACAGATTCCTCTTGCCTCACACTTACTCAGTAGTGTTCATAAGAGCAAGGAAAAGAAATCAATAGTCTCATTTCCTAGCATACTTCGCAGCGTCCTGCATCCTCACATATGTTATTTATCAATAAAATCTTTTTGCTTAGGTCTTTTTCCCTCCCTTGGAAATTGTCATAGCTTTCTAAATCCCTGATTTTCAGGGGCTTCTAATGGTCAAATCTCTGATTTTCCACTTGTAACAATCATCCCAGAGGTAGTTCGAACATGTTCCCCACTCATGGACTCATGGTCAGCTAATTTTAACATGGTTGTTCCATTTGTCCTCCTCCAATCAATATAAAATATTTTGTTTTCATACAAGTGTCATAGTCAAATAGTTAGTTGGGTCAAATCAGATCTCTGCCCAATGGTTATAAAAATTAATTACAATTATCAAATTTGAAATTCGAAATTGCCAAAAATGGCAAAAATTTTCCAAATTCAAATTTACCAAAAACAAAATAACTTTCCAACAAATTTTAAATTTCAAAAATACTTTATTTTTGGGGGATGTCACAGAGCACACCCATTATATTCTATTAGTTTATGGGCCTATAGATCCTTCATTTAGTCTAACCACTGGAAGGAAACATAGCCATAAGGATATTAAGCTCGTTGAATTACTATAGCTAGGGTTTCTAGCATGAGCAGTCACCAAAGCACTGCAACTAGGGTTACTAGCAGGTGTAGTTGCAGAAACCCTAATCCTCTCGTTGAGGAACCTTAAGTGAAGGGATTGACCAAATTTCTATATAGATCAGTGCACCCTAGCCTAGATCATCTCCTAGTACTCTCAGCAAGCCAAGACGTCAAGTTTGAGTTTTTGGTCAAATATAGGGTTGACCAAGTCAAAGATTCCATGACTTACTCTATGAATTCAGAAAATAATTCAGAAGGAGCTTCCAACTTTAGAGCCTGGAAGACAAGGATTGACCTCATCCTTTCCAAGAATAAAGTGATGGATTTTGTGAAAGGAAAGATCGTGGAATCAGAGTTTGAAGAAGGAAAAGAGAAGGAACCACAGAACGTTGCAGTTATGGAGAAGTTCAAATATGGTGACATCAATTCCATGAGTATCATAGTGGACTCTATAAAAGACCACTTGATACCCTACATATCCAATGTTGACTCATTGAAGAATATGTACGATTCCCTAACAAACCTCTTCTCAGTCAAAAACATTGGACAAATAATGAGTCTAAAGAATGAGCTCTGTGACATGAAGATGAATGATGATGATAGCATAACATCATACTTTGTGAGGATCTCCCAATTAATAGATCAACTACAAGCTATTGAAGAGATCATTTCAGAAAAGTAATTGGTAAACATAGTACTCAATGGTCTTCCCAAGACATGGGATGTATTCATCGCAAGCATGAACACAAGAAAGGAATATCCTAGATTTGAAGAACTTTGGACTTGTTGTGCTCAAGAATAATCCAGGATCAGTGAAAAAGAGAAACCCCAAAAGAAGTACATTGATCAAGTCTTCACAACAAGATTCAATAATTTTAGGAACAAAAGGAATTTTGATTCAAGGAGGAAAACAAATCAAGAGAAAGATATTTTAGAAATACAATGCAGCAATTGTCGAAAGTATGGTCACTACAAGAATCATTGTCCCGAGCTAAAGAAAAGGAAGGAGAAACATGAAGCATCAGTTTCCAAAAAAAGGGAACCTACAAAGAAGACTAAGAAGGATGAAAGAGACTTCTTCTTCTGAAGGTAACAATACTCTTCTTAGTTCTTGTACATATCTTGTTTGCATATCTTGTATATCTATCTCTTAGAAGATAATATGTTCCAAGAAGAACTATACTTATGGAAGAACAACAATATAAGGATTGTTATCATCATACAATTCCTGTAATACACATGAAATGATGAAATACACAAAACAAATCATGTGGATTCCATTACAAGATAAGTTGAAATCAGAAACAATCCTGAAGAATATTAGAAGAAGCAAAGACAGAAAGAAGTCAACAATCAAGAGGAAATTGGAGAAAGACTTATAACACTTTGTAGAAGGGAATAAGGATGTAGACGGAAGCATGGACTCTCCTAGATGGAAGGAGCCTATTACATATCACCAAAAAGAAGATCATTCATTCATACATGAAGCAAGGATTAGGAGGGAGATAATCTTATGATCCATTGAAGATGATGAAGTATATATCCATGGTATAAAACTTGGAAAGTAGTATGTGTTCAGTTCAACCATAGAAGAAGACTTCTTTGAATAGAAGCCTTAAAGTATCCTTGGTTGTCCATCCACATCCATGATCTTATGTTGAAAGGAAGAAGTTGGAATCTTCAGAGCATGGAATCTATAAGAAACTCCATGGACCGAAGAGATAAAGAAAAACATCAGGAAGAACATGAAGACTCCAAGAAAGAAAGAGAATCCATAACAACCATTCACTGTATTACTAATCACAAGATTGCAAACCTCATATGAACTCAATAAAAGAAATCAAGCAGAGGAACTGAAAGTTGTGATGAAGAACATTATATATATGCAAGCATTGCAAGATCCAAAACTAGAGGTTCTCCTCGATGGATGGAGAAGACTATGATGATTACTTATTCCAATAAACCAGACATACCTCTACATGAGTCTTTATATCATCTGCAATATCGATGGGTTGGAATTCTACATCATATAAATGAAAATACTGTTCTCCAAATCAATTGAACAAAGAGCGTATGAAGAACAACCTCAAGAATTTGAAACATACCAGAAAGGGACCCTTGTATGCAGATGAAAGAAGATAACTTGGTGGAGAACCTCCAATCCACAACAGAAGTGTGGTGAGTGTTTTCTATAAACACAACTATTGTATCAGAATGATTACTTAGAAGATCAGGATGATCGATTGCCAATACATGACAAAGATCTCATGATGATAGAAGAAGTGCCACATGGACATGTTCCAGTTTTCCAGCAATGATATACTGTATTGATCAGAGCTACATGAACCCTTCAGAGAAAACTAGTGTTCTAGAATGAAGTACATTTGAAATAAAGAATTACATTATCCATGATGAAGTCAAGAAAGGATAAAGTGGTTCTCCAATACATATCTCCATAGATGAGTAGATAAGCAAACATTTTGGTAAATCTTATGTCAAACATGAAAGAGTTTGTGTACTCAAGATGGAGCTCATGGATACGACTTCCTTATTGAAAAAGGAAGAGATGACTCCTAGGTTTGGAGGGAGCACTGATGTATTATTGATTGATGGAAAATCATTTTTCAGTTCGAAAAATGATCCGTGATGAGCAGATTCTTTCCAATTTGGAAAGTGGATTGAGATTTCTGATAGACATACATTTTTCAGTTCAAAAAATGGTCCAGATTGCTGATGTACCATAGACAACAACTTCCCATTGTGGTTAACATGGGAAGTGGTCTAGGTAATTCTCTCTTCTTGAGGGTTATTCAGGAATACTGGCCCGCCTCATCGAACATCAATTTCCTATTGTGGTTAACATGGGGAATGGTTCGTTTTGGAGGTTGGTGCAGGATAGTCATTTCCTTTGGAAATGATCTGGATAGTCATTCCTTAGGGTGGATTCATTCTCTCCAGGTTTCACTTTGTTTAGTGTCAGGGGAATGGATCAGGGTGGGGAATGGTCCAGGTTCAACAATCAGGGACAAACATTCCTCAGGGAAGACTCATTCTCTCCATTTGTTTTGTGCTAGAGGAATGGCCCAGGGTGGGGAATGTTCTAGGATAAGAAATCAGGACAATTATTATTCCTTTCTTTAGAAAAATAGTCCAGATATCTCATCATTGATGTTTTACCTTCTAAGGAAAGATACTCTTCCATATCTCACAGATGTGAGTGGAAGAATGGCCCAGATGATTCAATTTATATCATAACATTGTTTCTATGCAGGTTGATATCAGATGATTGTTATGAATACTGTGTGTCTCTAGACAATAGATGTATACTACGTTGGTGGATGTGTTCCACTGTTTGTGACTATACGTCACTAATCAAGTACCTGTGTGCTACTTGGTGTGGTAGTGTACCACTGGCTTGTATTTATGTACTACTATGGATAGACATGGTTGTGTTCTATTGAAAGATATTTTTCTGATTACCTTGAAGACTATCAATAGTGTTGAAAATGATTATCAGCTAGATGGATGACCAATAGACATAGATTTCCCAGAAAGAAAATGGTTCAGGACATTTATTCTTATGGTACATATGTCCAAATTAGAAGAATGGATCTTGTGTCACAGTGTGGTCTGAGTGACTTATCCATCATCATGTCTAATTACTTAGATGGAGAATGGTTTCGAGAGATAATGCAACTGATGAAACTGATGATGATGATGGTGCTCATGATCTAGTCATGAGATAGTCTATGTTGATGCTACTAGGTAAATGGTATGTTTGTTCTCAAGACCATTACCTTTACTACCTCCCTAGCTAGGAGGGAGTGTTGATATTATGGTAGTTGCGGGAGGCATTTACCTCCATGTGTAAACCTGAAAAGAATAGAATATTCCAAGAAGCAAGACGAAACCCTAATAAGTTGGCTAATAACCCTAGAAGAGATGTCAGCTCAAGAAGATAACGTGTATTAGGTTATTAGCCTCCAAGAAAAGAAGTTGGCCAGAAGAAATAATATATACTGAATAGACAGATACCCAGAATGAGAAGTGGGCCCAGGAAGTTAGGCAGAATTGCTATAAATAAAGGAGGCTAGTCTTCATTCTGGCAGACAGTATCAGAATTGCAGAGAAACACTTGTGCACACTGCAGTGCCCAGTTTTGTGCATAGGTTTGGAGGAGAGTTGTCATTGCAGTTGCTACAGCTAGTAGATCATGTTTGGCTTGGACTATCTCTTAGTTAGGGTTTGGAATATTTGATCAACTCTTGTTGATGCGCTATCCTTGGGGAAAGTAGCACTAACCTTTGTTTGGCTATCTAGCCTAGAGTTTTCTTCCAGAGTGATTCTCTGTCAAGGTTAAGGTGCATAGAGGGTGGCTTCGGCCTATGGTTGGGTGACAATAGAAATATTGTCAATTGTAAAAAGAGCATATCCATTATATTCTAAGAGGTTATGGGCCCACACCTCGTTCATTTAGTCTAACTACTGGAAGGAAAAAAATCCATAAGGATATTAATCTCATTGAAGAATTGTCGCTAGGTTTTCTAGCAGGAGTAGTGACCAAAGCACTACATCTAGGGTTACTAGTAGGTGCAGTTGCAGAAACCCTAATCCTCTCATTGAGGCACCTTAAGTGAAGGGATTGACCTAATTTCCAGATAGACCAATGTGACCTAGCCTAGTTCATCTCCTACTACTCTCAGCAAGCCAAGACATCAAGTTTGAGTTTTTGGTCAAATCTAGGGTTGACCAAGTCAAATCTTCCATGACTTACTCTATGAAGTCAGAAATCAAGTTTGATGGAGCTTCTAACTTTAGGGCATGGAATACAAGGATTGACCTCATCCTTTCCAAGAATAAAGTGTTGGATATCATGAAAGGAAAGATCGTGGAACCAGAGTTTGAAGAAGGAAAAGAGAAGGAACCACAGAACATTGCAGTTATGGAGAAGTTTAAAGAAAATGACATCAATGCCATGAGTATCATAGTGGACTCTATAAAATACCACTTGATACCCTACATCTCCCATCTTGACTCATCAAAGAAGATGTACGATGCCCTAACAAACCTCTTCTCAATCAGAAACATTGGAAAAATAATGAGTCTAAAGAATGAGCTCTGTGACATGAAGATGAATGATGATGATATGATATCATCATACTTTGTGAGGATCTCCTAGTTAATAGATCAACTACAATCTATTGAAGAGATCATTTCAGAGAAGGAATTTGTAAACATAGTACTGAATGGTCTTCCCAAGACATGGGATGCATTCGCCGCAAGTATGAACACAAGAAAGGAGTATCATAAATTTAAAGAACTTTGGACTTGTTCTCAAGAAGAATCCAGGATCAGTGAAAAAGAGAAACCCCAAAAGAAGTATGATGATCAATCCTTCACAACAAGATTCAATAATTTCAGGAACAAAAGGAATTTTGATTCAAGGAGGAAGACAAATCAAGAGAAAGATATTTTAGAAATACAATGCTTCAACTGTCAAAAGTACGGTCACTACAAGAATCAGTGTCCCGAGCTAAAGAAAAGGAAGGGAAAACATGAAGCATAAATTTCCAAAGAAAAGGAACCTACAAAGAAGACTAAGTAGGATGAAAGAGAATTCTTCTTCTGAAGGTAATACTACTCTTCTTAGCTCTTGTACATATCTTGTTTGCATAGCTTGTATATCTATCTCTTAGAAGATATTATGTTCCAAGAAGAACTATACTTAAGGAAGAACTACAAGATAAGGATTTCTATCATTATACAATTCATATAATACACATGAAATGATGAAATACATCAAACAAATCATGTGGAAGACATTACAAGATAAGCCAAAATCAGAATCAATCCTGAAGAAACTTAGAAGAAGCAAAGACAGAAAGAAGTCAACAATCAAGAGGAAATTGGAGAAAGACTTATAACACTTTGCAGAAGGGAATAAGGATGTAGACAGAAGCGTGGACTCTCGTAGATGGAGGGAGCCTATTATATATCACCAAAAATAAGATCATGCATTCATAAATGAAGAAAGGATTAGGAGGGAGCTAATCCTATGATCCATTGAAGATGATGAAGTATATATCCATGGTAGCAAACATCAAAAGAAATATGTGCTCAGTTCGACCATAGAATAAGTCTTCTTTGAAGAGAAGCCTTAAAGTATCCCTGGTTTTCCATCCACATCCATGATCCTATGTTGAAAGGAAGAAGTTGGAATCTTCAAAGCATGGAGTCTATAAGAAACTGACCCAAGAGATAAAGAAAAACATCAAGAAGAACATGAAGATTCCAAGAAAGAAAGAGAAGCCAGAACAACCAGTCACTGTATTAATAATCACAAGATTGCAAACCTCATATGAACTCAATAAAATAAATCAAGCAGAGGAACTGAAAGTTGTGATGAAGAACAATGTATATATGAAAGCATTGCAAGATCCATAACTAGAGGTTATCCTAGATGGATGGAGAAGACTATGATGATTACTTGTTCCAATCAACTAGACATACCTCTACATGAGTCTTTATATCATCTGCAATATCCATGGGTTGGAATTCTACATTAGATAAATGCAAAGACTATTCTCCAGATCAATTGAACAAAGAGCATATGAAGAACAACCTAAATAATTTGAAACATACCAAAAAAAAACCTTGTATGTAGATGAAAGAAGATAACTTGGTGGAGAACCTCCAATGCACAACAAAAGCGTGGTGAATATTTTCTATAAACAGAGAAATTGTATCAAAATGATTACTTAGAAGATTAGGATGATGCATTTCCAATCCATGACAAGGATCTCATGATGAAAGAAGAAGTTCCACATGGACATGTTCCAGTTTTCCAACAATGATGTACTTTATTGATCAGAGCTACACAAACCCTTCAGAGAAAATCAAGTATTACATTATCTGTGATGAATTCAAGAAAGGAGAAAGTGGTTCTCCAATACATATCTCCATAGATGAGCAGATAAGAAAACATTTCGGTAAAGCTTCTGTCAAAGATGAAAAAGTTTGTGTACTCAAGATGGAGCTCATGGAGACGACTTCCCTATTGAAAAAGGAAGAGACGACTCCTAGGTTTGGAGCGAGCATTGATGTATTATTGATTGATGGACAACCATTTTTCAATTCAAAAAATGATCCAGGATGAACAAATTCTTTCCAGTTCGGAAAGTGGATTGATATTTCTGACGGACAAAAAATTTTCAGTTCGAAAAATGGTCCAGATTGTTGATGTACCATAGACAATGACTTGCCATTGTGGCTAACATGGGAAGTGGTCTAGGACATTCTCTCTTCTTAAGGGTTACTCAAGAAGACTGGCCCGCCTCACCGAACAACAATTTCCCATTATGGTTAACATGGGGAATGGTCTGTTTTGGAGGTTGGTGCAGGTAAGTCATTTCCTTTGGAAACAGTCTGAATAGTCATTCCTTAGGGTGGACTCATTCTCTCCAGTTTGCACTTTGTTTAGTGTCAGAGGAATGGAACAGGGTGGGGAATGGTTCAGGTTCAACAATTAGGGACAAACATTCCTCAGGGCATACTCATTCTCTCCAGGTTGCAATTTTTTTAGTGCCGGAGGAATGGACCAGGGTGGGGTATGGCCCAGGCTAATACATCAAGAAAATTGTTCTTCCTTTCTTGAGAAGAATAGTCTAGATATCTCATCATTGATGTTTTACCTTCTAAGGGAAGATACTCTTCCAGATCTCACATATGTGAGTGGAAGAACGGCCCAAACGATTCAGTTTATATCATAACATTGTTTCTATATAGGTTGATATCATATGATTGTTATGAATACTGTATGACTCTAGACAATAGATATATACTACGCTGGTGGATGTGTTCCACGGTTTGTGACTATGTGTCACTAATCAAGTACCTGTGTGATACTTGGTGTGGTAGTGTACCACTGGATTGTATTTGTGTACTACTATGGATAGACACAGTTGTGTTCTATTGAAAGATATTGTTTTGATTCCCTTGAAGACTATCAACAGTGTTGAAAATGATTATCATCTAGATGGATGATCAATGGAAAGATATTTCCTAGACAAAAAATGGCTCAAGACATTTATTCTTCTAGGACATATGTCCAGATTAGAAGAATCAATCTTCTGTCACTCTGTCGTGTGAGTGACTTAGCCATCATCATGTCTAATTACTCAGATGGATTATGGTTTTGAGAGATGTTGCAGCTGATGACACTTATGGTGATGATGGTGCTCATGATCTAGTCATGAGATAGTCTATGTTGATTCTACCGGGTAAATGGTATGTTTTTTCTCAAGACCATTACCTGTACTACCTCCCTAGCTAGGAGGGAGTGTTGATATTATGGTAGTTGTGGGAGGTATTTACCTCTAGGTGTAAACCTGACGAGAATAGAATATTATGGGAAGCAAGAAGAAACCTTAACGAGTTGGCTAATAACCCTAGAAGACATGTCGGCTCAAGAAGATAACTTGTATTAGGTTATTATCCTCGAAGAAAACAAGTTGGCTAGAAGAAACAATATATACTGAATAGATAGATACCCAGAATGAGAAGTTGGCCCAGGCAGTTAGCCATAATTACTATAAATAAAGAAGGTTAGTCTTCATTCTGGCAAGCAATATCATAATTGTAGAGCAGCACTTGTGCGCACTACAGTGCCCAGTTTTGTGTGCAGGTTTGGAGGAGAGTTGTCATTGCAGCTGTTGCAGCTAGTAGATCATGTTTGGCTTGGACTATCTCTTGGGTAGGGTTTGAACTATCTGATCAACTCTTGTTGATGCGCTATCCTTGGGTAAAGTAGTGCTAACCTTTGTTTGGCTATCTAGCCTAGGGTTTGCTTCCATAGTGATTCTTTGTCAAGGTTAAGGTGCTCGGAGGGTGGCTTCAGCCTATGTTTGGGTTACAATAGCGATATTGTCAATGTTAAAAAGAGCACATCCATTATATTCTAACGGGTTATGGGCTCACACCTTCTTCATTAAGTGTAACCATTGGAAGGAAACATAGCCATGAGGATATTAACCTCATTGAATTACTATCGCTAGGGTTTCTAGAAGGAGAAGTCACCAAATCACTGCAGCTAGGGTTACTAGTAGGTGTAGTTGCAGAAACCCTAATCCTCTCATTGAGGCACCTTAAGTGAAGGGATTGACCTGATTTCCAGATAGATCAGTTCACCCTATACTAGCTCATCTCCTAGTACTCTCAACAAGCCAAGATGTCAAGTTTGAGTTTTTGGTCAAATCTAGGGTTGACCAAGTCAAAGCTTCCATGACTTACTCTATGAAGTCAGAAAACAAGTTAGATGGAGCTTCCAACTTAAGATCCTGGAAGACAAGGATTGACATCATCCTTGCTAAGAATAAAGTGTTGGATATCGTGAAAGGAAAGATCGTGGAACCAGAGTTTCAAGAAGGAAAAGAGAAGGAACTACAAAACGTTGTAGTTATGGAGAAGTTCAAAGACGGTGACATCAATTCCATGAGTATCATAGTGGACTCTATAAAATACCACTTTATACCCTACATCTCCCATCTTGACTCATCGAAGAAGATGTACGATGCCCTAACAAACCTCTTCTCAGTCAGAAACGTTGGACAAATAATGAATCTAAAGAATGCTCTCTGTGACATGAAGATGAATGATGATGATAGCATAACATCATACTTTGTGAGGATCTCCCAGTTAATATATAAACTACAAGCTATTGAAGAGATCATTTCAAAGAAGGAATTGGTAAACATAGTACTCAATGGTCTTCCCAAGACATGGGATGCATTCGCCGCAAGCATGAACACAAGAAAGGAGTATCCTACATTTGAAGAACTTTGGACTTGCTCCTCTAAAGAATAATCCAAGATCAGTGAAAAAGAGAAACCCCAAAATAATTACGATGATCAAGCCATCACAACAAGATTCAAGAATTTCAGGCACAAAAGGAATTTTGATTCAAGGAGGAAGACAAATCAAGAGAAAGATATTTCAGAAATACAATGCATCAACTGTCGAAAGTATGGTCACTACAAGAATCATTGTCATGAGATAAATAAAAGGAAGGATAAACATGAAGAATCAGTTGTTGAAGAAAAGGAACCTACAAAGAAGACTACGAAGGATGAAAGAGACTTCGTCTTCTGAAGGTAACAATACTCTTCTTAGTTCTTGTACATATCTTGTATATCTATCTCTTAGAAGATAATATGTTCCAAGAAGAACTATACTTATGGAAGAACAACAAGATAAGGGTTTCTATCATTATACAATTCATATAATACACATGAAAGGATGAAATACATAAAACAAATGATGTGGAAGCCATTACAGGATAAGACAAAATCAGAATCAATCTTGAAGAAACTTAGAAGAAGCAAAGACAAAAAGAAGTCAACAATCAAGAGGAAATTGGAGAAAGAATTATAGCACTTTGCAGAAGGGAATAAGGATGTAGATGGAAGTGTGGACTCTCCTAGATGGAGGGGGCCTATTATATATCACCAAAAATAATATCATGCATTCATACATGAAGCAATGATTAGGAGGGAGATAATCCTATGATCCATTGAAGATGATGAAGTATATATCCATGGTAGAAAACATGAAAAGCAGTATCTGTTCAGTTCGACCATAGAAGAATACTTCTTCGAAGAGAATCCTTAAATTTTCCCTGGTTGTCCATCCACATCCATGATCCTATGTTGAAAGGAAGAATTTGGAATCTTCAGAGCATGGAATCTATAAGAAACTCCATGGACCCAAGAGATAAAGAAAAACATCAGGAAGAACATGAAGATTCCAAGAAAGAAAGAGACGACAGAACAACTAGTCACTGTATTAATAATCACAAGATTGCAAACCTCGTATAAACTCAATAAAAGAAATCAAGAAGAGGAACGAAAAGTTGTGATGAAGAACAGTGTATATATGCAAGCATTGCAAGATCCAGAACTAGAGGTTCTCCTAGATGGAGGGAGAAGACTATGATGATTACTTGTTCCAATAAACCAGACATACCTCTACATGAGTCTTTATATCATCTGCAATATCCATGGGTTGGAATTCTACATCAGATAAATGCAAAGACTGTTCTCCATATCAAGTGAACAAAGAGCGTATGTAGAACAACCTCAAGAATTTGAAATATACCAGAAAGAGACCCTTGTATGCATATGAAAGAGGAAACTTGGTGGAGAACCTCCAATGCACAACATAAGCGTGGTGAATATTTTCTATAAACAAAGATATTGTATCAGAATGATTACTTAGAAGATCACGATGATGGATTTCCAATCCATGACAAAGATCTCATGATGATAGAAGTAGTGCCACATGGACATGTTCTAGTTTTCCAACAATGATATACTTTATTGATCAAAGCTACACGAACCCTTGAGAGAAAACTAGTGTTCCAGACCGAAGTACATTTGAAATCAAGCATTACATTATCCCTGATGAATTCAATAAAGGAGAAAGTGGTTCTCCAATACATATCTCCATAGATGAGAAGATAAGCAAACATTTTGGTAAAGCTTCTGACAAAGATGAAAGAGTTTGTGTACTCAAGCTACAGCAAATGGAGACAACTTCCTTATTGAAAAAGGAAGAGATGACTCCCAGGTTTGGAGGGAGCACTAATGTATTATCGATTGATGGACATTCATTTTTTAGTTCGAAAACTGATCCAAGATGAGAAGATTCTTTCCAATTCGGAAAGTGGATTGAGATTTCTGACAGAAAGACATTTTGCAGTTTGGAAAATGGTCCAGATTGTTGATGTACCATAGACAACGACTTCCCATTGGGGTTAAAATGGGAAGTGGTCTAGGGCATTCTTTCATCTTTAGGGTTACTCAAGAAGACTCGCCCGCCTCACTGAACAACAATTTCCCATTGTGGTTAACATGGGGAATGGTCTGTTTTGGAGGTTGGTGCAGGATAGTCATTTCCTTTGGAAACGGTCTGGATAGTCATTCCTTAAGGTGAATTCATTACCTCCAGGTTGCACTTTGTTTAGTGTCGAAGGAATGGACCAGGGTGGGGAATGGTCCAGGTTCAACAATCATGGACAAAAATTCCTTAGGGAAGACTCATTCTCTCCAGGTTGCACTTTGTTTAGTTTCGGAGGAATGGCCCCGGGTGGGGAATGGTCAAGGATCGGAAATCAGGACAATTATTCTTCCTTTCTTGAGAATAATAGTCCAGATATCTCATCATTGATGTTTTACCTTCTAAGGGAAGATACTCTTCCAGATCTCACAAATGTGAGTGGAAGAACGGCCTAGATGATTCAGTTTATATCATAACATTGTTTCTGTACAGGTTGATATCAGATGATTGTTATGAATACTGTATGTCTCTAGACAATAGATGTATACTACATTGGTGGATGTGTTCCACGGTTTGTGACTATATGTCACTAATCAAGTACCTATGTGATACTTGGTGTGGTAGTGTACCACTGGATTGTATTTGTGTACTACTATGGATAGACACAACTGTGTTCTATTGAAAGATATTTTTTTGATTTCCTTGAAGACTATCAACAGTGTTGAAAATGATTATCAGCTAGATGGATGATCAATGGACAGATATTTCCCAGATGGAAAATGGTTCAAGACATTTATTCTTCTATGACATATGTCCAGATTAGAAGAATCGATATTTTGTCACTCTGTCGTGTGAGTGACTTATCCATCATCATGTTTAATTACTCAGATGGCGTATGGTTTCAAGAGATGATGCAACTGATGACACTGATGGTGATGATGGTGCTCATGATCTAGTCATGAGATAGTCTATGTTGATGCTACCGGGTAAATGGAATGTTTGTGCTCAATAACATTACATGTAATACCTCCCTATCTAGGAGGGAGTGTTGATATTATGGTAGTTGCGGAAGGTATTTACCTCCACGTGTAAACTTTATGAGAATAGAATATTTCGGGAAGCAAGAAGAAACCCTAATGAGTTGGCTAATTGTAATGACCCATTGAAACCTAGGTAGCCTAATGACATTATGACAAAATTGTATTTCATTTGCTTATTATATGTAGAAGACTCTTGAACATTATCACTTCAGTCTATGGAGATGTGGACCTACATACCATGAATAATTATTGTTATATATATTGATAGTTATGTGATGTAATTTGAGTACCTAGATACCAGTTCAAAACTATGTTGTAAATGTCAATACAAATATAGATTCTCATAAAATTGTTATATATTTGCATGGATATGAGCACTAGTGAGCTAACCTATAGGTTGATGAACTATGTACGATCTAAATGACTATATTTTGAGGTAACCTGGATGTCGCAAACATCGGTAAGATAATGTATACTATTAGTTTTTCTTATGATTTCAAATATTGTTATGATCTATGGTAAGTGTGGTTTTGACAGGATGCACAACTTTCCCAGAGTGATTGTTCAATGACATGACTCTAAGAACAGTAGTTGCACAATAGGGCTTGATGTCGGGTGTTGACCCTAGTTATATAAGGAGGGGTGGAGGTATTGCCCGCCGTTTATCCTCTGAAACCTAGAGTCATGGGAGGGTTGTGTGAAGTCATGCTCCCCTAGACGTGTGATGACGACTGCTAGTTTCCTGTTGGGGAAGCTTGTTCGAGATGCATGACACTTCCGCTTATGGGTACTATCTGGAGTTAGGTCAATATAGTTGACGCTCTAGCTTAGTCCAACAAAGGAAAGGATAGGATGGAAGATGGAAGTAGGTTAGGAAGGAAGGATGCTTCGATGTTAGTTGAGAATACTGATTGGGGATTAGAGATGCCACTATTGTTTACTCACGTGGTTCCTACCATGTTTAAAACCCTCTTTGATTTCCTATTGATAGTTTAAGTGTGACAATGAGTTATTGATGAATTGGTGTAATTTAGTTCGTTAAAATTATTAAATGATGCATTACTTGATCTGTTGTCCTACATGCCTTGGTGATCATATAGGAACTATGCACTAGAGGCAATGATTGTTTATCGTTAGTACATGCATAAGATATGTGTCCGCTAGCTACGCACACATATCCTACCCATGTATACTAGTATAAGTAATTAATGTATTAATTATTAAAATAAATTATTAACCATTTAATTGAATGTTTATTGAATATGTAAATTATATTGCATACAAATATCTAGAAGCATTAAATACTTTCTTGACTTTGATAGATGGTGGGTGTGATGAATTAAATGAGCATGGTGGAGTGTTATGTACATTTTGAGGAAAATTATCAAATAACATTTATTATCTAGCATGAGAATAATGACTTTTTATTTTATTTATTGTTGTTTAATGCAAGTCATTTATATTTAGTTTTATTTTAATATTTTCCCAAAATATCTAGATAAGGAAGGTTGATGGATAGTAATGAAGGGGGGTTGACGAGACTTGGGGAAGTGTGTATGGAAACTTGATAAATAGGGAGAATAAGTAGAGAGGAGGGGCATGGAGAGGTTTGAGCATGATGAGAGGTTGTGAAATTTTTGGAAGATAATTCGTCTGATAGTTTTCTTTGAGCATTTGTGCTTTGCTTTTCTTGGAGTCACGGGCACGGAGGGCCAAGAAACTGAAAGGTTTCTTGGAGCTAGGAAGTCGTCTAGGCTCCTAGTTGGCAGGGAGGATTCTTTTGTTTCACTCTGGGCAAGCGGGAAAAGAATACTTGGAAGCGCCCAGGTTTACATTACAACTGATGAGCTTCTACAAACTAAGGAGGAGGTATTTTTCAGTGATATTTTTGCTATTGATATTTTGGGTATACTTATGTTTTAAGTTCTTAAATCTTAAAGTTAGCCTACTACTTATTTCATCATGTTATTAGATTTATTATTGAGAAGATGTAGAAGAAATGTGTAAATAAAAATCAATGAAATAATGCTAAAGAAAATTTGTTATTGTATGTGTATAAAATGAAAGATTAATTGTTTAGCATATTGGTAGGGTGTTACACTAATAACCCTATAAGAGACTGTGTCTCAAGAAGATAACTTGTATTAGGTTATTAGCCTCCAAGAAAAGAAGTTGGCCAGAAGAAATAATATATATTGAACAGATAGATACCCAGAATGAGAAGTCGGCCCAGGCAGTTAGCCAAAATTACTATAAATACAGGAGGCCAATCTTCATTCTGGCAGGCAGTATCAGAATTGCAGAGCAACACTTGTGCGCACTACAGTGCCCAGTTTTGTGTGCAGGTTTGTAGGAGAGTTATGATTGCAGCTATTGTAGCTAGCAGATCACGTTTGGCTTGGACTATATCTTGGTTAGTGTTTGGACTATCTGATCATCTCTTGTTGATGCACTATCTTTGGGGAAAGAAGTGCTACCCTTTGTTTGTCTATCTAGCCTAGGGTTTGCTGTCAGAGTGATTCTTTGTCAAGGTTAAGGTGCTTGAAGGGTGGCTTCGGCCTATGGTTGGGTGAAAATAGCGATATTGTCAATGGTAAAATGAGCACATCCATTATATTCTAACACCCCTATCCTGACCATGACTCCATAAGGGAAAATTGAGCTTCACTCCTTAGCTATTGTCGTTTTGTACAGTTCAGAAAATCATTTTCCTAACACCACTTGTGATCACACAACAAATATTCATTCTCCAAACATAATAAGCAGTGTCATGCCTCACACATATGATGTATATATTTCATTTTTCATTGCCTAGGACTTTTGCATCCATTTCCCTACTTTGGAAATTCACATCTTTACAAATCCCTGATTTTTAGGGGCTTCCACTGATATAACTCAACTTCTAACACTTGTAAAAATTAGGTTTTAGTTAACTCAAACACGTTTCCCACTCATGGAGACATAGTCAACTACTTTTAACCTATATGTTCCATCTATTTCCATAATTTAATTCATTAAAAATATTTGTCCCATACATTTTTCCATCACAAGAGTACAATTGACAAGTTAAACTCTTGCTCAACAATAAAAAAAAATAGTAATTACACGCCTTAATAATTTCAAATACGAATTTGCATAAATGGAAATTTATTTTCAAGGAAAAATATTAGAATAAAATGTTTTAATATATCAGGATGTCACATCCTCTCCCACTTAAGTATAACATTGTCCTCAGTGTTAGTATTTCCCTCAATCCATAAGTTGGAACAAAGTTTGATAATATTTCATCATTTCTTCTTCCAAATCCCATGTAGCCTCTTCAGGGGTAAAGTGATTCAATTGCACTTTTACCTGGGCGATGGCTCTGTTCCAAAGTATTTTTTCTTCCCTATCAAGAATGCATAGAGGTTATTCTTGGAACTCTCCTTCTAGTTCCACTTGCACCATGTTCCAATCAATTATGTTAGCAGGGTCATGAAAACATATTTGTAATAATGAAACATGAAAAACATTATGAAATTTTAAATTTGTAGGGAGTGTTAGTTGGTATGTGACCCGAATGATTTTCACAATGAAATGAAAGAAGATATATTACAATGAAACACTCATAAAAATTGATAGAAACAAAGAGATAGAACAATACATGATTTCTATTAATGAAAAAAATGTACAGAGAATGTAAAAATACAGAGTGCAAGAATCGCTATAATGGTGGAAGCTTTATCTCTGAGAGAAGATGTGACGACTATGCTCATTCACAAGAAGATGATTACAATGAGGCTTTGAAGGAATTTTTATGATAAACTTTAATTCGAAAACCCTAGACATCCAAAAACCTAACCCTAGGAGATGAAGTGTCAAAATTCATGTGGGCCCCGTTGGGGTAAGTTAGTAAATTAACTTCTCGGGGTCTTAACCTTTGCATACAATCTTCTTTTTATGTGTGTGATATTGAACATTGGAAAGGTATTTTTGAGAGCTATGCATTGTGATGTAAAACAATGACTATGTATGTTGTTTTACTGTGGAAAGCCAAGAAAACATTGTTTAGATCCCCAAAACAAACCTTGAAGTACAAAAAGATGTAATGATATGAAAAAATAAAAAATAAGCCAATTGGAATATGTGGGTAGCCACCAATATGAACTAGGATTATGTGTAGGGATTCATGATGGTTGTGTAAGTGAAAAACCCACAATTACAAAGAAATGTCCCCATTACAGAGAAATGTGATGAACTAAAAACTATACAGATGAACCTATTGGAATATGGAATAGGTGGGTGGCCATCAATATCCACCTGGATCAATCCTCCCCAATTAGGAATTAATGGTCTCCATTTCGTTGAGTGCCCAGGGAAGAGGGAAAATCATTTTTTGAATCAGAATCTTGGTGAGTTTCATGCCTTGTGGGAGAAGTTACGCTGCTTGGTTTGTGGAAGGCTTTCACAAACCTATTTTTTGGGGGGTTGAATCTGTTCCACCAACCTATTGTCTTTGAGCTTGACGGGGCATTGTGTAGGCACCATTTTAGGTGAAGAAACAACATCTTATTTCTCTTTGACAGTCTTCTTTTGTTGGATAGAAGGTGTTGAGGCTATAGTGTTTGTAGTGTCCTTCTGTTCATGCTCTGTACAGACTATGAAGATGATGAATTTTTTAGTATGAGATATTACCTTGTGTCACTTTTTTGGTTGAACAATAGTCGGAACTACCTCTGGTGTCCTATAGAGATGACCCCTCAGAGTAATAATGACACTACGGGATCGAGACTCATAAAAAAAATGATGTTTCCACATATATTTTTGGCCCAAAACAAAATCACACACATCAAGAGGGCCAACATCACACACTATCTCATCCTTGAAGGGGTGGATGTCATGGGACAAGCAACACTGCTGGCTGACACAAAGATATTTTCCCTCGTGAATCCACCCGATGTTGTATGGTTGTGGGTGTGGTGTTGTCGACAACCCCAAGTGTTTTAAGAACCTCAGTTGATATGAGGTTCTTCCAGTTGTCGTTATCAACAACGAAATGTAACAGGGTCCCCTTCACCCACATCTGTGAATGGAAGAGGCGCTCCCCCTCTTCAAGATCTATTGGTTCTTCTAGTTTAATAGTTGTGTCTGTGAAAGTAGTAGTGGGGTCTGCGTTGATTATCTATCTATTTTCAATATTTTCTTTATCATATTTCGAAATAGGGTTCGGCTCCTTGTCTTTGACCTTGGACACCAATGATTGTTTCGAGAAAAATTCATCATTTTTGTGCCATGGGATTTTGTGAAAGTCAAACCACTTCCTAGTGTCATTCTTCATCTTTCCTTTACCCTTCTTTTCATGTATCTTAGACTTGTTGTCTAGAGTTTGTTGGTTAGGGTTTTATTTACCATGATTTGGTTGTTGTCTATTTGCATACCTGAATTCCCATTTTTTTTTGTGGCTAAATTTCTTCTTGATTTTGACATCATATTGATAGGAAGCTCCCAATGATGATATGTTTAGGAAAATCATTTCGGTTTGGATGTACCTATGCAGAGCCCCACGGTATTTCAGAACTAGATTACGCTCAGAGTATTTCATACCCATCTTGGAGCGCAAGGTATGGAAAGTATTTGTGAGCTCCAGCATTATTTAGATCTCTCTTGGCACAGTGTGGTCCATCTCATGTACTGGTATTCATAGTTATCAATAGGGTAGTATTTTTCCTTTACAGCATCCAAAAAAAATACCAAGTGGGATCAGCCCTATATATTCCAAATTCCCCTGTGGAATTTTTCTCCCATTAATTTTCCGTCCAATGTTTGACATGGCGGAGAGCCTTGAGGAGTGCGGATATGATCTTTTCCCTGTCGAAATTTTTTTGAACAGAGAAATAACCTTCTAATATATTTAATGATTTTTCTAGGGTATCCACATCTATCTGACCTTCAAATATGGGAGTATCAAAATTAACTCATACCTTGAAAGGAGAGGTTCCTCCAAAATTATCCCTTGATGAATATGTGCATGTTTCTATCGACATGCATTGAAGTATGTGCACAAAATTCTCCATCATTTTGTCCCTCTATCCCATGAGAGCTTGCTCAAGCAACACGTTAATAGAATCTTCTCCTCCATCATTTTGTTTTTTTATTCCACCATAGAGGATTTCTTTGGAATCTGAGAGTGATTTTACTCAAGAGAGATAAGCTCAAGACCCAACTTTCTATACTCATAACTCATTGGGGATATGCACTAAAAAACGATCAAGAGCACCCTACTCTGATGCCACTGATCTAGATTATTTTCAGAATGAAATGAAAGGAGAGATATTACAATGAAATGCTCATAGAAATTGATAGAAACATAGAGATACAAAAATACATGATTTCTATTAATGAACGAAATGTATAGAGACTGTAAAAATACAGAGTGAAAGACTCACTAGAATGGTGGTAGCTTTATCTTTGAGAAGAGATGTGATGACTATGCTCATTAGAAAGAATATGATTAAAATTATGCTCTGAAGAAATTCTTATGATAATCATGAATGTAAAAACCCTACACATCCAAAAACCTAACCCTAGGAGATGAAGTGAAAAAGGTCATGTGGGCCCCGTTGGGGTAAGTTAGTACATTAACATCCTGGGGTCGTAACGTTTTCATACGATCTTCGTTTTAGGCGTGCGATAACCCATTGGAGAGATATTTTTGATAAATACACATTATACCATCAAACACTGACTCCATATATAGTTTGACTATGGAAAGACAATAAAACACTATTTAGATCCCCAAAACAACCCTCGAAGTACAAAAATATGTACTGATATGAAAACTTCCAAAACAAACTAGTTGGAATAGGTGGACGATAACCAATATCCACCTGGATTTTGTGTAGGGCTTCAAGATAGCCCCATAAGTGCAGAACCCACAATTACAAATAAATGTCCCCATTACAGAGAAACATGTTTTACTGAAAACTATCCAGATGAGCCAGTTGGAATATGCAACAGGTAGGTGGCCACAAATATTCACCTGGATAAATATTATACTGGTCCAATTTGAGTTAAGAATTTGAATGTACAACATAACCTTGGTGCCAACTTGGAACAATTTCTTATTTTTACTCAGCTTATTCTTGCTTTGACTTTAAGGTATACATGTTCTCCAACATTAAATTACTGACGTCGTCTTTTCAAATCTGTGTAGATTTTATGTTGATCTTTCACAACCTTTAATTATGTTGTGCCTTTTTGACCATTTGCTCAATTTCTTGGCACATTCTTGGTCCAACCATGATCCTTGTTGAGGAAAATGTATGGATTACCTTCCTCAATCATTTTCAAATCTTGTCCGATGAGGACAAGATAGTTGGGAATGTCAGCCAGGGTTTATAGCCTAAAAATATTCACTCAATCTGCAAGTATTAATTACAAGGAATGAATTTGATTTATAATTTAAATATGTCGCAATATAAAATAAAATTTATAAAATCTATTGGAGTGTACACATATTTTACTATAAAGTAAACATGGAAATCAAAAGTGAAAAAGTAACCAAGTCGCGAAAACACATGTATGAGACAAAATAACAATCTGAATTTATTTCATTCTCATATACCAAAAGTGTTTGTCTCTTTACAAAACCCCTATGAAGGTATGGTTTAAAGTATTATTTATAGATCTTCGATGAATACCATACAAAAAAACTTCGTCAGTAATGTAAAACTGAAAACAATAATTTGGATCGGCTTTCCACAAAATGCTTCCATTTTGACTATGCAATATATCCTTTATCATCCATGAAAATTAATTCACGAAAATACAATAATACACAAACTACCAAGGATGAATCAACACTTTTAAAACACGTGTCTAAAAAGTTTGGTTGAAAAGTTTGGTTAACTATTGAACCTTTTTGTCTACAATAAGACCTTGTTGTGAACAAGAGAATTAGGATTTCGAATAAACTCAAAAATGAATGAAAACTGAAACTATCTCATGTAACTCAAGAGAAAACCTTAGTCTCTTTTTCTCCTTCTAGTCTCCTCTTGTATCTTCATTCAATTAGGATTTTATTATTTTCCCAATCGGTTGAATTAGTTCAACTATTGTTTGTTAGTTAAGTCAAATTAACTTAACAAATTAGTTTAGGAGAAATAAATAATAATAATAATATATGATTAAGGTTATTAATTAATAATAACTAAAATAGGTGGGACCCCTTGTGACTCCCATCATTTCTTCCTTTTAATCATAAAAAATAAATCCCAACCAATAATCACTTAGACCATAGGATACCCTTGTAACTCTCGTGGAATTCAAAACTGAATATTTAAATATCAGTAATAATTTAAATCATATCCCAAAAAGAATATATATATCCATATTATCCACAAAAACATCCAAAATAATACTCAATGTCCAAAAATGATACTTGTTGTCCAAAACATGTTGAAAACCATTAAAACTTTACTTATCACTAGAAATCATAAAACAAAATAGTTAAAATCCATAATTGTTGTTTTGAGATGCATATTTTCTTTTATCATTGTTATCTCCCTTAGACTTTTATGAAATAGCCCCTGATTGGTTTGACTCTTTGGGATGTATGAAACTAATTACATGGGAACAATCGTCTTTTCAAGTGGAGGTGAGAAGATACAAATTTAGAGGAATTAGCGAATGGGCTAGAAAGGTAGGCCACCACTTTTCCTTTTTCATGTACAAGTTGCAGAATGCCAGTCTTCAATCTCTTGCTGGCATGGGAAAATTGCACTAGCGAGGAAAAATGGGTGGATTTTTCATTTGGATTGAATAAAGGTGGTGGTGGAAATGGTAGTGAGATGGTGGGCCAACCACGACAATGAGAAGTAGGTTGGTTGACAATTTATTTCCAAACATCATTGGCGGGAGGCTTAGGCTGCATAGATACACGTGGGAGTACAGGGATTCCAGTAAAATTCAGAGGTTGTTGGAAAAGTGGGGTCTTTATGGTCGAGGGTGTAGTATTATATGGCCAATCCAATTAAATAATCCAAATTGGAACAATCGATTCAATTCTTTCGAGTCGTCGTCAAAATCAATGGAAAATATAGGCATCGTATGGCCTCGATTTCAATTTCCCCTTCCTCTGTTATTTCGTCCATTGTTGCCTCTACTGAAAAAAATCATCCTTTAGAAATGGTTTGTTAGTAATGAAGCTCTTAATAAACCATACATGAAACTCTTCATGCATGAATCAAAAGTTGGCTCTAAAATTACCACGAGATACATGCAAATCCATCCATAATACATCATTTATTAATTTCTATGTGAACATGGAATGATAGGGTTCATGGAAAATATGGAGGGAATGTAATTAGTGAAAAAATTATAGAATGGTGGGGACGAATACATGAATATTGTTCAACAGTTAATAATACAATTAACATTAATAAGATAATCAATTGTGTATTTGAAGATATCAACAATAAAAATCCTCAATCATTTCCACATCAACCTCTTTTTATTCCAACATAGACCCATATTTAAAATTAATATCATAGAACAGGTCTGAAACAAGTGAAATAGGGATCATGGAGGGAGTGTGATGCAGGAGCATCGTCAATGTCGTCAGCGAGCACACGTGGTAGGAAATCTCAATGCTCAGGAATCATTTCGAAATCTCAAACATTGGGAGTTACTCTGAATCCTTTGGGGAGTTGATGAAGAAAAAAAGAAGATCAAACACTTGGAGGTGAAATGATTATGAGAGATCAGGGAGTTTCACTTCGAGTCTTGAATGTAACTGAATTTAGGTATGTTAAGAACCAAATATCAATATATCATATAAAAACCTCAGAAAAAGTACTCAACGCCTTGAAAAAGAGATAATTTCAAATAATAAGCCTGTTTGAGGGGTCAACCTCCTTTTACCCCACTTAAATGTTCAAGTACAAGATGATTCCAAATGAAAATGTCTCCTTGGTATATAAAGGAGACTAGGAGGTATAATTACAACTAATGGAATAAATATGACATAAATAAAATAACATTACTAATCTAATATGCCCCAATTAAGGGGTAATGATCCAATATTAGGGCTTAACATGCCCCTCCTCTTGAGACAAGTGTTGTTTGCAACGCTTGAGTAACTCTGGATGGTTTTGTATAAAAAAATCATCTTCCCAAGTGGAATCTTCAACTGTTAGTTTCATCCATTTAATGAGATACTCTGAAATGGATCTATTCCCCAACTAGCGAATTCTTGTGTCAGTGATGGCTTTAGGCTCCAATATGATTTTTCCTTCCGCGTCAAGTTATGACAATATAGTTTGAACTGGGATCTTGTCAACTATAACCTTCTTTAAGCATGAAACATGGAAAATTGGTTGTACTCATGAAGATGCAGGCAACTCCAATTTGTATGCCATAGTACCAATATTTTGCAACACCTTATAAGGGCCATAGTACTTTTGTGATAATTTATTTTCCTTCTTGGATTGATTGAGGGACATCTCTTTGTATGGTTGTAGTCTTAAAAACACCCAACCCCCTACTTCAAAACTTATTTCACTACGATGTTGATCTTCTTGTTGTTTCATGTGATTCTGTGTCATGGTCAGATTGTCCTTTAAGATTTGGAGAACTTATTGTTGATTCTCGATGTGATCTTCCACTGCTTGAACCTTAGATTTTTATTTTAGAGAAGAAGTGATTAAAGGAGGGAGGTATCCATAAAGTTCCATAAATTGTGTCATTTTTGTTGCAATATGAAAGGAAGTGTTATACAAACATTTTGCCAAGGGTAACCATTTGAACCATTATGTTTGTTTATCAGAGACAAAGCAACGAAGGTATCCTTCCAGACATTTGTTCACTATCTTGGTTTTTCCATTAGATTGAGTATGATAGGATGAGCTATGAGCCAATTGAGTACCCAAATAAGAAAATAATTATGTCCAAAAATGTTGAGTTCAGATGGGATCTCTGTCACTTACAATAATATTTGGGCTTCCATGTAGCTTTTGAACTGTCTCCATGAATGTTGTGGCAACTGTACTAGCTTTAAAGGGATGAGAGAGTGCACAAAAGTGTGTGTACTTGGTAAGTCTATCAAGAATCACCATGATGACACTCTTTCCTTCAGACTTTGGTAACCCTATGATGAAATCCATGGAAACCTCCTCCCAACGCTGACTTGGGATGGATAATGGTTGTAAAAGACCTGGGGTCTTAATTGTTTCCACCTTATTTTGTTGGCAAACCAAACATTCTTCCACAAACCTTTAAACATTAGTTTTAAGGCCATCCCAAAAAAAATCCTTCTTGACTCTATGGTAGGTTTTCAAAAAACCCAAGTGCCCTCCTACTGGAGAGGTGTGCAATTCCAATAGTATATTTTATTTGAGTTGGTAGTTCTTACATAAATATAAGAAATATTTGTACCATAGTGAATCATTTTTCCATGTAAATGTATCTGATGCACTGGAATCCTATTGCAACCTTTGAATGAGAGTCCACACTTTTTCGTCATTCTTCCATTCATCCCTTGCTTCTATTATCCAATCGGGTTGGATGATTGGGATAGCACAAAGAAAGGCCTCAACATCTTCATCCTTTCTTGAGAGTGCATCTGCCACAACATTTTTCTTCCCCTTTTCATAGACGATTTCAAAATCATAATCCAATATCTTGGTTACCCACTTTTTTTGTTCTTCTGAAGATAGTCTTTGTTCCAAGAAGTATTTAAGACTATCATGATCTGTTTTGACCTTGAAGTGCCTACCTATTAGGTAAGGATGCCATTTCTTCATTGCATGTAGTATTTCCATCATTTCATTCTCATAAATGGGTTTGTGTAAGTCCTTTCCCTTGAGTGGTCGAATTTCAAAAGCCAAGGGCCTTCTTTCTTGCATTAGGACAACACCAATTCCATTTCCTAAGGCATCACATTCCACAATAAAGGTTTTTGTGAAGTCTAGAGTGGTCAAGACAGGATCTTTGTACATCACCTCTTTAAGTTGTTAAAAATATTTAGTTTCCTCTCAAGTCCATGAAAATGGATCCTTCTTAGTTAGTGTCATTAAAGGTGCTACTATTCTTCCATAGTTCTGAACAAACTTGCGGTAGTAACCTGTCAAACCCAAAAATCCTCTAAGATTCTTCAATGTTTTGGGAATTGGCTAGTCCATCATGGCCTTAATCTTGTTAGGGTCTACCTTGACACGTTCATGAGATACAATATGACCCAAATACTCTACCTCCTTTACTCCAAAGAAACATTTGGATGGTTTGGCATATATCTGTTGCTCCTTTAGTAGTTGTAGAATCTTGTCAAGATGTCACACATGATCCTCCCAAGACTTGCTATATATTAGTATATCATAAAAAAATACTAACACAAATTTTCAAAGGAAGGGATTGAAAATGGAATTCATCATCCCTTGGAATGTGGAAGGTGCATTTGTAAGGCCAAAAGGCATGACCAAAAATTCATAATGGCCTTCATGAGTTCGGAATGTTGTTTTTGGGATATCTTCTTCCTTCATTCTGATCTGATGATACCCTGAACGGAGATCCAATTTTGTGAAATAGATTGCTCAATGTAGTTCATATAAGAATTCATCAATGACGGGAATGGGAAACTTATCTTTAATAGTGATCTTGTTGAGCTCTCTATAATCTGGACAGATACGCCATTAGCTATATTTCTTGAATACCATTACCACTAGTGCAAAGTAAGAACTTTGGTTGGGTCTAATAATGCCAGCCTCTAACATTTCTTCAACCATGCACTCAATTTCACTCTTCTGGGTGTAAGGGTATCTGTATGGCTTGATGTTAGGAGGAACACTCCCAGGAATTAGGTGAATTTCATGATCATGATTTCGAGTGGGTGGAAGACCTTTGGGAATATATTCAAATACTTTGGAATGATTATCAATGATGCCTTGGAGATCTTGAGGAATAGATGGGTTAGATGTTTGAACATCTAGTGAGCATAGTTGTGAAATAATGCCTTGATGCCCCTTTTTCAATAATTTTTTCATTCCATTAGAGCTTATCACCTTACCGGGTTTCCCTGTGATACCTCTTAACTCAATTTCTTTTCCTTCCAATGAAAATTTCATGAAAAGTTCTTGAAAATTAAAAGCCATTGTTCCTAATGATTGTAACCATTGGATTCCTAGTAGAACATCTACACCACCGATGGGTATACAAATCATTGGAATATTCATTACATATTCCCCCTTAGTAAGATTGATCTTATTGAATTTTCCTGAGCAATTGATAGTTCCTCCATCTACAATCATTACTTGAAACTCTGGCACTGGATATACAAAGAAATTGAGAGCTTTGACTAATTTATAGTGAATGAAATTATGAGAACTACCATAATCAATTAGGACTATTAACTGTTTATTTTTGATGTATCCTTTGATCTTGAGGGTTTGAGGAGTGCTAATTCTAGCCAATGCATTACATGATATCATGGGAGTCAACTCTTCAGACGAAATTGCTTCTACGTTTTCATCTTGAGATGGTTCTTGTCCTTGTTCTTCTTCCTCTTCACAATCTATGTAGAATAATTTCTTCTCACCACACTTATGTCACCTACTATACTTGTTGTCACAATTAAAGAATAAACCTTGTGCTTTTCTTTCCTCCAATTGTTGATGTGTCAACCTTGTAGGTTGAGGTGTTTTAGAAGAAGGAGCATTGTTCTCTCTATAGATGCTAGGATTGGTCCTTCTAGTAGCCATAGCCATATTTTTACTTTCAACATGTGTTGCCACCTTAAATGAATTCTCCAATGATTTGGGTTCCCAAAGGAGAACCTCATGTTGAATTTTATCATTTAAAGTTGCTATGAATACATCAATCAAGTGCTCATCTGGAATATCGGTTACCTTTATATTCAATCTTTTGAAGTTCTCAATGTGCTTGGTAACTGAACCCTTTTTCTTGAGATTTATCAATTGGCTAAAGAAGGTATTGCTCCTTGTATCCTCATACTGTGCTATCATTTCTTCCGTGAAAATTTTCCAAGTGACAAGTGATTTGCGAGAACACAACCATCGATACCATACAAATTGATTAGGTTCTAAATATAAAGAAGTAATTCGTACCTTTTGTGTATGTGGAACATTATCTAGATCAAATAATTGCTCCATCTAAAGTATCCATGTGATTGGGTCCTTGACATCAAACTTCCTCATATCGATATTAGGAATGTGGTTGGTCTTCAACCCAAAGTTGGAGTTTCTCCATTCTTGATTCACCTTCCTTGTGTCTTGATCATGAATTTCATGGGATGCATTTTCACTTTTAGGTGTCTTCTCTGTTATGAAATTTTTCAATACTTCCATGATCTCCTCTTTTAAACCATCCATTTGTGCCTCCAACTTAGCTTCCATATCTTGTATTTGATATTTTGTTACTATCTTATTTTGTAAATCATTTATTTCCCTACGCATTTCTTCACCTTCATCAATAGTCCAAGTAGGATTGTCTAGAGGCTTATTTGGTGTAGAATTTCCCTTTTTGGGTGGCATGTTGGCCAAGTATCACTTTTGAACCTTGATTTTGAGGTGGTTCTGCTAGACAATCTTTATTTTGTTGTATCTCCTAAGTTTCATCCCTTTTGGGTATGAAACTTTCTTTTATGTAGTTCTCTAATATTTCTTCTCTGCAATGCCACAGGTCTGATCAAAATTGGAAGTGCCAAGTGGAATTTACGGTAACTTCCCCACAACTTGTTGCTTTTGGGCCTTTCCAGGAGATATCACTTGTATAGAATTCCCCACAAAAAATAATTGATATAAAATTCTGAAACTCGTACCAAAAATACTACAGACTGCCCATGACCCAATGAAACCAGTCCCACTCAATTTGGATACTCTAGGAAGAAGTTATGATTGTTTTACCTAGAACACCTTCTTGAGACTAGTCAGATACCCTATCTTACACAGGGTGTATATGTTAATGTTTTATGCCATTATTATAGTTCTTTGCATTTCAATAGATAAGAGAAACATAAGAACAAGATCACTGAGAAATACACATTCACAAGAGACGCAACATTTATCTTGGGAAACCGTGTAGGGGAAGAAGACCCAACAAAAACTTCCTTATCATAAATTCTGTAACGACCCTGCTTAAATAGAGGTATATGATTATTAATTATAATTAAATTAATAATATATATGTCCTAAAAGATGAGCTAAACAAAAAATATTTCTTAAAATAACATTAACTAATTATTTATTAGTAATTTGTTATTCATGATTGTCAATGATTAATTTAAGTATTAATTAACTCATTAATTAATAAGGTAAATAAATAAAAGGAGGATAATAAATTATATTATTAAATTAAGTTACATACCCGATACAGGATAACATATTAACTACAAGGGATAATATATTAAATAAAGGGGATAAGGGGCATTAACGGGAAAGGATAAGGAGGTAATAAATGAGTTAGGTAGGGAGAAAATGAGGCGGGGAAGTCGGTGAAGGAGGAATATGGAGGGGAAGGAGGTGGACGGGAGGTCATTTTCTACGGGAGGTGGGGGGATGGATTTTGGGAGCTCGGGGATTTGCAGAGAGAAGTGAAATTTTTGGGATTGTATCAGTGCACCGGAGTTGCTAGAGGTTTTGGTCACGGGGGCCAGGATATCCATATGATATCCTGGAGCTAGGAAGTTACCTAGTTGGCAGGGAGGAACTAGGTTTTGGGCAGTGTTTTGCAACAATGGTCAAGGAGGCAAGCGACGGACAAATGGAGGATTATTAGCATCAGGTTCAGGTATTTAAGATTTTGCATTGTTTTTAAACTGTTATAAATTTTTTATTATGTCTTGATAAATTTATAAATACTTAGGTGCTCAATTAAAAGAATTTTTGAATTTAGTTTGAAATCAGGTAGATATATTGTTACAATTTATGAAATTATTTGACGTAAATTCTATTCGGACCCTACAAATTGCCAATACAATGTCAAGAGATAACTCAAACCAATACAGAAAGTCCTCTCCAAAAGATGTGCCACTCTTATCCCTCTCTCTTTTGCCAGTAACAGATCAAAACTTGTCTCTCAAACTAAGCAAGTGAGTTATGATCAAATGAGGTGCTAGCCTCCTGTATTTATACAAGTTCTGGCATGTGTGAAGTGTCTCTTCACTGGCAGGGCCAACTTATAAATCTGGGTGGGTAAACCCACCTTTATTATATTTCTGGGTCTCTTAATTAACTGTTGGGGCCGACTTCTTATTCTGTCTATTATAAATGTCTATTGACCAATCCTCAAAAGGGGATTTGGTCCTAATACAACTACCAACATGATTAATCCACAATGGGGATTGATCCTATGAATAAATTAACAATAATAATAAGAATACTCTTTGCAGTTACATTATTTCAACACTCCCCCTTAACAAGAAGGGTATTCTTCAACAACATCAGGCGAGAGAGGTCTGCATCATCAGTGGCATCAGGAGGACAGTATCATCAATATCATCTAGTAACATTGGCTGGCATATTTACGAGTCATCGAAATTTTTCTTCATCGGTAGCATCGTCATTCTCTAAAGAATGCCATCATCATCTGCATCAATATGTATCAGTAAAAATGATACCTTATCACAACACTAGGCTGGCACATCATAGTACTACATTGGCTCAATGTCACAGCTGATAAGCTGGTAGCTCAGTGTCAGTCACATCTTGCTTTACGTCTAACAACTAGGTCAGAATCAAGGTATACATCATCATCTTGCTTTACGTCTAACAACAAGGTCAAAAGAAAGGTATACATCATCATCTTGCTTTACTTCTAAAAACAAGGTCAGAAGCAAGAAATCATCTTGCTTTACATCTAACAACTAGGTCAGAAGAAAGGAACACATCATCATCTTTCTTTACGTCTAACAATGAGGTCAGAAGCAAGGAATCATCTTGCTTTACATCTAACAACTAGGTTATAAGCAAGGAATACACACAACGTCTTGATTTACGTCTAACAGTGAGGTCATAAGCAATGACTCATCTTGATTTACGTCTAACAGTGAGGTTAGAAGAAAGGAACACACAACGTCTTGCTTTACATCTAACAATGAGGTCAGAAGTAATGACTCATCTTGATTTACATCTAACAGCGAGGTCAGAAGAAAGGAGCACACAATGTCTTGCTTTATGTCTAACAGTGAGGTCATAAGTAATGACTCATATTTCTTTACGTCTAACAGCGAGATCAAAAGCAAGGAACGCACAACGTCTTTCTTTACGTCTAACAACGAGTTCAGAAGCAATGACTCATCTAGATTTACGTCTAACAGCGAGGTCAAAAGCAAGGAATATATATATACTTCCCCTTTCAGGGAGGGTCCTTTCAGACTATACCAAGCTTATCTCGAAAGTGTTCAAACTTTACAAGAGATAGAGGTTTGGTCAATGCATCAAAAAACTATTCATCCATGCTAATGTATTGGAGCTTCAAGGCTCCTCTCTGTACAATGTCACGGATGAAATGATAGTGGATCTCCATGTGATTCGACCTGTCGTGGAATATATGATTCTTTGTCATTTTTATGCAGCTCTGGTTGTCACATAGAATCACAGTTGCTCTCATCTCCAAGTTATATAGGTCAGTCAACAACTTTTGAAGCCATATAAATTCGCAGCTAGTAGAACATGCGGCAATGTACTCTGCTTCCGCTGTGCAGAGAGAAATACTGGATTGCTTCCTACTCTGCCATGAGATCATGGTTGATCCCAAACTAAAACAAAATCCAAAAGTCCTTTTTCTGTCAGCAATGCTTCCTGCCCAATCTGAATCAGTGTATCCACTCAATGTGAAGTCATGATCTCCATCATCACTAAGACCATGATCCATTGTACCTTTAAGGTACCTCATAACATGTTTTTCATCCATTAGGTGAACACATCTGAGCTCTACCAGAAATTGACTCAAGGTGTTCACTGCAAAACAAATGTCTGGTCTGGTGTTCATCAGGTACATCAATGATCCAATAATATGTCTGTAAAGTGTGGCATCTATCAAGTCTCACGAGGTATCAACCAACAGCTTCAACTTCGCTTCCATGGGTGTATTCATGGGCTTACATTCTAGCATGTCGAATCTCTTTAAGATTTCAACTGTTTACTTCCCTTGGTTAAGGAAGATCCTTTCTAGACTCTGCCATACCTCAAGGCCTAAGAAGTAATGCATTAGGCCAAGGTCTTTCATTTCAATTTCTTCGGAAAGTTTCTTTTTACACTCAACGATGAGGTTTTCTTCTCCAGTTAAGAATAAGTCATCCACATACAGTAGTAATATTACTGGTTCATTATCCATAATTTTTAAGTAGAGATTTAAGTCTGCTTGACTTTTGGTAAAGCCTAAGCTCGTCAAGAAACTGTCTATACGGTCATACCAAGCTCTGGGAGATTGCTTCAATCTGTATAAGGATTTCTTTAATCTGCAGACATGAGACTTCCTATCTTCTACCTCAAATCCTTGAGGTTTCTCTATATACACTTCCTCTTCGATGACACCGTTTAGGAAAGTTGTCTTCACGTCCATCTGGTGCAACTTCCACTTCATCTTAGCTGTAAGAGCTATGATGGTCCTGATCGAAGTGTATCTGGCTACAAGAGCAAATGTCTCTTCATAGTCAATTCTTTCCTTCTTGGAAAAGACACGAGCAACAAGTCTTTCTTTATACTTCTCAATACTTCCATTAGCAGCATGTTTTATTTTGAAGAGCCATTTGTAGGATACCCCATCTTTATTCTTCGATCTGGGAACTATTTCCCATACTTCGTTCTTCATTATGGATTCGTATTCCTCTGTCATGGCATCTGCCCATTCCTTCTTTTGAATTTCTTCTTCAAAGAAGGTAGGCTCTTCATCTTAGTATATTACACATAAAAGTCGTGTCACTAGAGAATAGCTTTGGTCTTTTCACCTGTCTCGAGGTTCCTTCTAGAACACCATACTTCTCTCCATCTTGAATAAGCTCTCTTGCCCAAGCAGGCTTTCTTTTATGGGAGAGGGTCATTTGAGGAGGTTCTTGAACTTCTGTTATATCATGGTTTGCA
Source organism: Picea engelmannii (assembly GCA_009831015.1). NCBI lineage: Eukaryota > Viridiplantae > Streptophyta > Pinopsida > Pinales > Pinaceae > Picea > Picea engelmannii. The sequence goes on from ML791041.1 coordinate 166,279, forward strand.
GGAGTCTCCTCATCAAGGGAAGTTACGACTTCCTTCTTTGGTTCTGTAGATCTGGGAACTTCCCTCATGGATTCTACAATCCTGGGATTTACAGGTTCCTCTTCATATACTTCTTCAAGCTGGCATATTCTTGATTTCTTAAGTGTTGCTTCTTCATAAATGGTCATGTCCCTGCTGATCTCAATGTGGCAGTGACCAGGTATGTAGATTCTAAGGACCTTTGAGACCTCACAATATCCCACAAATATTCCCTTCTTTCCGGAGGGTTCCATCTTGTTTCTTTTCTCTTTTGGTATATGAATAAACACTGGATAGCCAAATATTTTGAGATGGCTTACCTCTGGCTTCTTTCTGGTGAAAATCTCTTCCAGGGTCTTGAACCCAAGTGCGCTATGGGATAATCGGTTCTACACATAAGCAACTACCATTGCTTCTTCTGCCCATAAGCACGTAGGAAGATCTTGATCTTCACAGCTTCCAACATGGTTTTGTTATTCCATTCAGCTACACTATTTTGTTGGAGATCTTGATCCCAACATCTTTGCAGATATTCATGAATTCTTTTGAGGTATATTCTCCTCCATTATCTGACGTGAGTATCTTAATCTTCCTTACATAAAGGTTTTCTATCAAGGCTTTGAATTCCTTGATCTTTCTGAACACTTCAAATGTATCCAGGTCTTTTACGAGAATAATCATTAATGAATGATACATAGTATACATACCCATTAATGGAGGATGATGGCATTGGGCCACACACATCTAAATGGATGAGTTCTGGGACTCCTTCTGTCTTTCTATCCCTCTTCGAAAACGGGTTCTTGATGTTCTTCCCTTGTGCACATCCATTGCATATGCCTTCATGGTCACCTTTGAGTTCTGGTAAACCTGTGACCTCTTTGCATATGTATGGTAGCACCTTGTAGTTGAAGTGAGATAATCTCCAATGCCAAGATTCTTCAATGGTGTGGGTCATGGAAGCTTCTGAGTGACCCTATAGCTTATGCAAGTCACCTTGTTCTCTTCCAATGATGATTACTTAATTTACGGTCTCTCCTTTAGCATGTTGCCTTCTTAATTTAAGGTCAACAAAACAACAAGCAAGAATTATATCCTTCTTGATAATATAAAGCAATAGCACGAACAATCATCACAGTAGCTCCTTTAGAGATATCACTTATAATTTATCTGAAGCAAAGATTAAAGGTAAGGAATACAATACGAAATGAGGTCAACACTCTCATAGTGATGGGACCAAGCATTCTTCCATGGCAAACTGGAACTAACACACGAGGTTTCTCCTAGAGGAGCTGATAGTTGTATTAGGCAAAGTATTTACCTCTATATGCTCACATGCTATCAAGTATAATACTTTACAAAGACTGTTGTCTCAACTATAGTCATCAACTTGTCATGTGTACCGTTGAATCTTGATTAATCAAACCTAGAGCCTTTTCCTTAAGAATGAGTGCTTGCTTTTCTTCCAGGTCTCCTTCACTCAAGTAATGAGTGCTTTCTTCAACCTATCTTCTGTACTAAGACAATACGCTAGCTTGACAAAAGGTTAGGTTAGAGGATAAGCTCTATTATCAACTTTCAATTATTCTAATAATTTGATCATAGCTTCAACATGAAACAATGATAATGTCATGACAAATAGATGTATATCAGAATAATCACACCTGGGTTGCATCATTCCTTTGAATGTGTTGGATCTTGAGATCCTTTTGGATCTATGGCAAGAGATCCCTTCTCCTACAAATACTCTTTAGTGTTTAACCATTAAACATATGTAAGTATATACCTCTGATAGCATTTGCAGGTAGTGGATCCATCTGGTAGCAGCGGTAATCATTGCCGACTCTTGAGATAACTTCAAGGGTGATTGCAACTGGTTCTACGGCTGCAACTGCAACTGGTACTGCAACTGCAACTTGTTCTGAGACTGCAACTACAACTGCAACTTAGGGTTTTATGAGGAAACCCTAATTTTTCAAACTTTGAGTTTTGAAATTCTCATCCAGGGGATAGATGCGCTAGACTAAGGTGAGTTAGCTGGTGCAGTCAGATTTTCAAAAATCCAACTTTTACCCCCTCAAACTTGATCTATAGATTTCTGGACTGGTGCTTTTGGTTTTCTGGTACTTCTGGTACTCTAGTACTTCTAGTACTCTGGTTTTCTGGTTTTCTGGTACTTTGTGAAACTAGGGTTTCACTTTCTGGGATATCTAGCCACTAAAAAGGTGCGCTCTAAGTGCCAAAATGATCCTTGGGGGAGGGCAAAAATTTCTAGGTGGTTTTGGAGATGAAAAGCTTTACTTTTGAAAAACCCTAATTTGCAGGTACTGCAACAGTGACGTTTTTCTCTTGCGAAATATGCTTCCTTCAGGTTGCCTCTGATACCATGTTAATGTTTTATGCCATTATTATAGTTATTTGAATTTCAATAGATAAGATCAACATAAGAACAAGATCACTGAGAAATACACATTCACAAGAGACACAACATTTATCCTCGGAAACCCTCTACGGGAAGAAAACCCAGCAAAATCTTCCTTATCATAAATTGCCAATACAATGTCAAGAGATAACTCAAACCAATACAAAAAGTCCTCTCCAAAAGATGCGCCACTCTTCTCCCTCTCTCTTTTGTCGGTAAAAGATCAGAACTTGTCTCTCAAACTGAGCAAGTGAGTTATGATCAAATGAGGTGCTATCCTCCTATATTTATACAAGTTCTGGCACGTGTGAAGTGTCTCTTCACTAGTAGGGCTGACTTCTCAATCTGGGTGGGTAAACCCACTTTTATTATATTTCTGGGTCTCTTAATTAACTGCTGGGGCCGACTTCTTATTCTGCCTATTATAATTGTCTGTTGACCAATCTGAAAAAGGGGATTTGGTCCTAATACTATTACCGACATGATTAATCCACAATGGGGATTAATCTTATGAATAAAATAACAATAATAATAAGAATACTCTTTGCAGTTACATTATTTCAACAGTATATAAAAATTTAAGATGACCCATAAGTTGAACGTTTTACCACAGATAGCTTACTAATTTCTGTAAATATTCTCCAGATTTCAGGGTCTGAAACATTACAGAAAATTGTTTATAGCGAAAATTCTGTAATGAATCAGTTCAGGATGATTCCAGAACCCTATCTTGTACAGGTTGTCTCTGAAAGTATAAGGCCTCAGGAGATGAAATTTTAACCCAACGTACATTGATCCATCTACTAAATATCCTCCAAGACTTTCCTTCTGAAACATCGTATAAACAAAGTTATAGAAAATATTCCAAGGTGTCTCAGATGTAGCAGCGAAACCCCAAGACCTTGAGCTCGGATACCATATGTTAAGAACCAAATATCAATACAACATAGAAAAACCTCAGAAAAAGTACTCAACGCCTTGAAAAAGAGATGATTTCAAATAATAATCATGTTCAAGGGGGCAACCTCCTTTTACCCCACTTAAATGTTCAAGTACAAGATGATTCCAAATGAAAATGTATCCTTGGTATATATAGGAAACTAGGAGGGATAATTACAACTAATGGAATAAAGCCAACATAAATAAAATAACATTACTAATCTAATATGCCCCAATTAAGGGGTTATGAGCCAATATTAGGGTTTAATAAGGTAGCAATTAGGTTTTTCGTTTTGAGTAGATGAGTAGTCGAGGGGAACCCTAAGGATCCTCTGAGATAAATAGAGTTTTTGTATGCCCAAATAAGGCTGTTGTCAGTTAGTATGAGTTTTGAGTTTTATTTGTTGTTTGAGAATAGTTGTAGCCATTTTTATTTTATGAATGAATATAAAAGAAGAAAATTGATCCAAATGTGTGAAGTTGTTACTCTTTGTGATTCTTTGTTATTGTGTTTTCATAAATGAATGAATTTCGTTATGAATGGATGAAACTGTGAATGTTAGTATGAGTTTCAATTGTTTCTCTTCTATTGAGTGAGTGTAAGGTGTTCACATAGAATGCAAGTAGTGTGTGACGCGATCTGTTTCGATTCTGAAGCTCAGAAGAGATATCACGAGAATTTCCCTTTGCAAGGAGTGCAAAGCGACTGCTATAAGGCATGCACAGTCATTTGTAGTCCACCAAGTCTTCCATAGGAATCTGCTGCAAGGAGTGAACAGATTTGGAATTTGACTAAGTGTTGAAGGGACTCCATAAGAGGCAAAGTCGTGAAATGCGAAATCCCGACTTGATCACAGTCTTTGATCAAAGGATAAGATCTAGACCGTTGATCTAGTTCCATCGCGATTTCGGTTATCAGGAGAATGGATGTAGGGAGACCCCCAAAGTGGTGAAACACAAAAATCTCAACATGATTACAGTCGTTGATCGAAGAGAATATCTGGACCATTGATCTAGTGCCATCATGGTTTCGTCTATCACGAGAACAGAGGTAAGTAGACCCCCAAAGTTGTGAAATATGAAATTGTGACTTGATCAGAGTTGTTGATCAAAGGAAGAATCTGGGTCGTTGATCTAGTTCCATTGTGATTTCGGATATCAGGAGAATGAAGGTAGGGAAACCCCCAGAGTCGTGAAATGAAAAATCAGGAGGCACCTTTCATTAAAGTGCTTGGTCACTGCCCATGGTCACATTGAAGAATATAGGGGAATATCTATTACACACTAAACTCCTGTCGGGGTTTCGTAGGTTGGGAGAATCAAGGGGATTCACATGCAAAGACCCAACATGCAAAATCACGAAACATCTATTGGGTTAGGCTCGTGGTCACAACCAGTGGTCACGTGAGATAAGATTGTGCCTGGTGCTTGTTCGCATGGTGGATTTTCATGAAAAGAACATATGGACATTTCTTGAAGATTCCAATTGGGAATCAAAGAGCTTCTACAACTCGAATATTGAGAAGATCCAGAGACCGGGAGGTTAGTAGACCCTACTAAGATGGGGGCACTACATCAAGTGGTATCAGAGTGAAATTTTGTCAGTAGATTTTAGGCGAAAGAGATAAAGGAGACAAAATAAATCTAAGCTACACCAAGTGTGTGACAGACAGTCAACACAATGAAACTAAGGAGACGAGTGGAACAACCTTTATCTAGTTGGTCTATAGAAAGGGAGATGCGAGAAATCCGTGAAAGATTAGAGGCAATGGAGGAACCGCAAAGAAGAGAACCTGATGTTGGAGACATCAAAGATGCAGAGAGTGAAGAAGTAGAATTCAAATAAGCTGCAGGAGAGAATGTTGTCGAAGAGCACTTGCTAATAGAAATTTTCATAGTGGGATATAGAGCCATGATAGAGTTCCCAATGTACGAAGGTAATTTGGATGTTGAAGAGCTGTTGGATTGGGTAAGAGACATGGAAAAATATTTCGACTATGAAGACATCGATGAGGAGAAGGGTGAGACATGATGTCACCAAACTCAAAGGACATGCAACACTATGGTAGGATGGACTGTAGGCTGAGAGGAGAAGCAAGGGAAAATAGAAGATAAATAATTTGAATAGAATGGTAACCAAGATGAAGGAAAAATTCATGCCCAAAGATTACCAGATCAATCTGTTTAGGAAATTGCAGAACCTGAGACAGAAGGGTATGACAACTAAATAGTACACAGAGGAGTTCTACAAGCTGAACATCAGAACTGGAAAATAGAGAAAGATGAAGAAAACGTTTATAGGTATATAAATGGCCTAAGATATGAAATCCAGGATGATATCAACATAATGTCAGTAAGGACAATGGAGGATGATTATCAGTTTTCACTGAAGGTAGAGGAAAAGTTGGCTAGAAAACAAAATCAGTGATGTAATGTTAGGGTCCTAACCCGCACATAGGTAGATCAATATATTCGGATGTAATAAAGGTCAATATTAATGAGGCCTTTCAATAAAATAGAATTTAAGAAGACCTAATAGAAGCTTCCGCTTCTAGAAGGATCTTCCTCTAGATGCTTCTCTTAATAGACATATTTAGTATAAATAAGGGTCGAGGGTATGAAAACCCTAGCTTGAAGATTATTGTAACGGAGCATTGCTCGACTAGAGGTTTCCCCCTTGAAGAGGCCTGTGAACATTTCTTTCTAAATCAAAGTGTTATTTTTGTTGTTGTTCTTATATCATTTATGTGTTATTGTGGAGATTATGCTGGTTATATTACTATTATTCTTCCATTTCTAGCATTTCATTTCGATTTTGCATACTTTTTATATATGGTATATTGCAAGTGGTATCAGAGCACTTTCCTTGGCAGAAATTGTGGGAATTTTTTTTCCAGGGTAGAGATGTATTTTGGCGTCTTTAAGCCACAGAGATCTGTAGTTACGCACATAAACCCACAGTTGAGGGATTCATACACACAGGAAATACAAGTGGTTCTTAAGTGCACATCTGTTGGCCACCCTTGTAATCCCTGTTGGTACCCATTTGAGTGGTAGCGCATCAGACAACACCTATGTATGTATCAGCCTAGTTTTCCTGAAGCCCTCTTTAGATAAACCTATCGGTCGTCGGATTGCTATAGTGTCACCGAGAACAACACTCGGGAAGATACTCTCTAGTACCTGGGTAATCGAGTAGTACGACTAAGGGTACAGTCTATCCTCCTTAGTTAGTTCCATGAGATATTGGGATGAGTACTACTGTTGGACCCCGTACGTATATCAGAGAGCTATAGCACAAGGAAAACCCTTGTCTATAGAACCCTTGAATACCTAACCCTTGGGGGACATAAACATAAAAAAATTAAAACAAACAAGATCTGTTGATGTGCAACTGTGTTCAGGTTGCCAAGTAAATACACATTTCTTTCTAGTTAAGCATTTGGGGATTTCATTAGTGCAGTATTCTTCAGACCGGAGTATAACTCCGCAGGTGTAAAAAAAAAAAAAGTCTGGAAATGTTTTCACCATTATTTGAGACCTATTCCATTGGATTCATCTTTTTGCCCTCATCACATTCATCCATATCATTTTTCAACAAAATTTTTGACCTCGCCTGCCCCTTTTCAGTTCACCCATCCTCATGGCCCATACTCGTAGCCAAGACCTGGAATGTCACTTCAACACCTTGTAATCTGGTTAACTTGAAACCCAAAAAGAATTGAAACAACTCAGTGCTATTGTTTCCTCCATCAATTCATCCATCAATGCTACCATAAATAGAACCATGCAGTCCTCAATGGAGGAAGTCAAATAAGAACTGACCACCTGGCTTGCATCTATCTTTGCATCACTCTGCACCAAAATGAAGATCCCTATAGATGACCATTTCTCTGAAGCACCTCCAAAGACTGAAGGTGAACATTCCTCCCATTCCCTTACCTTTCAGCCCCATCAATTTCAGCTTCTATGCCTTCCGCGAGTGGATGTGACCAAATTTGATGGCTCAGACCCCACTAGTTGGGTAACCCAAATGGAACATTATTTCTCTTTATACGACATTACAGATGACATGTCCAAACTCTGGTATGGTGTTATCCATCTATATCAAGAACGTTGGCAATGGTGGCAATGGAGAAAAACTTTCCGTCAAGGGTATATTGCTTGGACCCAATTTGTGACTGAGCTTTATGAACGCTTTGACATGAACACCAACCATTTGGGTCGTTTGACAAATTTGAAACAATCAGGAACAATAGAAGACTTCATAGCTTCCTTTGAGCGCCTAGCCTTTCGAACAGAGGGCATGACTGATGCTTCCTTTAGAGAGTGTTTTATCAGTGGCATCAAGGAGGAGATTCGGGCCCATGTCCTCATGGCTTGACCCTCGAGTTGGGTGGAGGCTACTAAAAGAGATAAAGAAGAAAAATAGGTTGTATCCTCTCAAAACATAAAACCCTCCTTTATCCCTCGCCCTAAACCTGTAACTCCCACTACTCCCTCCACCCCATTAAACATCCAAAAATTGACCAAGGCTAAAATGGCTGAACACCAACTCAAAGGCCTTTGTTATAATTATGATGACAAATATTTCCCGGGCCACAAGTGTAAGGAAAAAAATCTTTTTATGGCCATCTCCGAGGATATTTTAGAAGAGGATGTTGAAACTCCCCTTGTGTTCAAGTCACCTAAAATCACTGACATAACCCCTCCCTCAGACCCTCCTGAAGTCGAACCCATCATTTCCCTCAATGATCTCATTGTCTTCTCCCCACCCCAAACCCTCAAGTTAATCGGTTACATCAAGCATTCGAATGTCATCATTCTGGTTCATAGTGGAAGCACCCATAATTTTATTCATTGCTGCATTGACCAAAAATCTCATTGCTACATCCATGTTGTCAACAATTTCCAAATCATGAGTGCCAATGGTGGTTCCATGAAATGTGGAGGGTGCTGTGAAAATGTGTGTCTCCAAATAGGTGACTACCACCTAAAATCCCATATGTTTTCTATCGACATGGGTGGTTGTGACATTGTGTTGGGTGCAGACTGACTAAGAACTTTGGGTCCCATTCTCATGGAATTTAAGGCATTAACGATGCAATTTGACCAAGAAGGCCACCAGTAGAAATTCCAAGGCATCATTGTTGGTTCACCTGAGGTCACTAGTTCCCATCGCATGGAAAATATTCTCAAGAAAGGTCATTATGGTGTCATTGCCCAACTCCATGCCATACAAGAAACAGAGACACCCCCGCTGCCGCAAGACCTCCAAGCCCTCCTTTATAAATGTCAAATGGTAATTTCCACTCCCCAAGGACTCCCTCCTTCCCGCGGTGCTCATGATCATTCCATTCCCCTTGTACCCATAAGCCTTCCTCCTAATATCTGTCCATATCGCCACCCCTTTTCACAAAAAAATTAAATTGAGAAAATGGTCCAGGAACTCCTTAATGTAGGCATTATCTGCCCTAGTATGAGCCCTTACTCTTCTCTTGTAGTCATGGTCCTGAAGAAATAAGGTTCTTGGAGAATGTGTCCTGACTTCCGTGCCCTCAACAAACTGACCATTAAAGACAAATTCCCCATTCCTGTCATTGATGACCTCCTGGATGAATTGAGTGGCGCCCAATTCTTTACTAAACTTGATCTTCACTTGGGCTATCACCAGATATGTATGAAAGAGGTAGACATTCCCAAGATGTCCTTTCGAACTCATGAGGGCCACTATCAGTTTTTGGTCATGCCCTTTGGCTTGTGTAATGCCCCCTCCACCTTCCAAAGCCTCATGAACCATGTCTTCCGTCCCTTTCTCTGTCATTTTGTCTTATTTTCTTTGATGATATCCTCATCTATAGAAAAACCTATATAGACTATCTTGCTCATGTGGATCAAGTTCTCCATCTACTCTCTCAGCACCAACTTTTCCTGAAATAGTCTAAATGTGTTTTTCGTGCCTCAGAAGTAGAACACTTGGGTCATCTAGTTGGCAAGGATGACATCAGGTTGGATCCAAAAATGATTGAAGCTATGCAATACTGGTCACACCCAAAGACTCTCAAAATCTTGCGTGGATTTATGGGCTTAACCGAGTATTATCACAAGTTTGTTAAGATATATGGAAATATTGCAGAACCTCTCACTGCTATGCTAAAAAAGAACTCTTTCACTTGGACTCCAGTCACTGCTCAAGATTTTCAAACCTTGAAGATGGCCATGTGCACCACTATGGTTCTGGCCCTTCCTGATTTCACAAAGACCTTTGTGTTGGAATGTGATGCATCAGGGAAAGGAATCAACACTCTCCTTATGCAAGAGGGTCGACCTTTAGCCTTCACCAGCAAGCAACTGTTTGAAAGGATTCTGGGCAAACCCATTTATGAAAAGGAAATGTTGGCTATTCTGCATGTCGTTGATCTGTGGTTTCCTTATCTCTTGGTGAAATGCTTCCAAATTAAGACTAACCATCAAAGCCTCAAGTACTTTCTAGAACAACGCATTTCCTCCCCAGAGCAACAAAAATGGGTGACTAAGCTCATTGGATATGATTATGAGATCATTTACAAGAAGGGAAGAGATAATGTAGTGGCGGATGCACTGTCCTAAAAATATGAAGAAGAAGGATCACTTTTTTCTCTTTCCTTCATTGTACCCTCTCCAAGTTGTGCACTAGGAATGGCTACAAGATCCCAAAAGTTCACATCTGATCCAACAATTGCAGACTAATGCTCTGGCTCCCCCAGGGTACTCTTGTCTCTAGGATGAGCTTCGATACAAAGGTCGTTTGTATTTAAGTAAATAATCAAAGATTAAATACACGGTACTTTATGAGCTTCATGCTACACCCACAATGGGGCACTTAGGGTTCACCAAAACCTGTGACAGGGTCAAACGTTCCTTTTTATAGGACGGTATGAAATAGGACATCCATAATTTTGTCGCTGAATGTGAGGTGTGTCAATGCAACAAGGGAGAAACAGTCAAATCTCTGGGCACACTACAACCACTTCCGATTCCACCTGCTATTTGGAAGGATATCTCTATGGACTTTATTACCAGCTTACCCAAATCGGGGAATAAATCAGTCATACTGGTGGTTGTGGATCACCTTTCCAAGTATTCTCATTTCTACGCTCTTCAACACCCATTTACTACATCCACGATGGCTCAAATTTTCATGGACCAGGTCTTCAAGCTTCATGGCATGCCACACTCTATTGTTTTTTATCGTGACCCTACTTTCACAAGCAATTTTGGGCAAGAATTGTTCAAGCTACAGGGAACCCAATTGCATCTCAGCATAGCTTATCATCCCCAGACTGATGGTCAAACAAAAGTTGTCAACAAGTGTTTGGAAACATATCTGAGGTGTTTTTCCTCTCAGAAGAAACATCAGTGGGCTCAATGGTTACCTGTAGCTAAATGGTGGTACAACACTTCCTACCATATAGCTACACGTATGACTCCTTTTGAAGTGGTATATGGACAAAAGACACCTTCAGTTCTCTCATACTTACCAGGTACCTCGAAGGTCTAGGCGGTTGACCAAACACTTACAGTTCGAGAGGATATTCTTCGTACCCTTAAAGAGAACTTGGTCATGGCATAGAATTGCATGAAGAAAGAAGTCGATCAAGGTCGCTCTGAACGTCAATTTGTAGAAGGGGATCAGGTGTTTCTGCATCTGCAACCATACAAACAAAATTCCCTCAAGGCCGAGCATTGTCAGAAGTTAGCACCCAAATTTTATGATCCTTATACAGTTCTCAAGCGTGTGGGGCAAGTAACCTATCAGATAGCTCTGCCTAGTCAGTCGAAGCTACATCCTTTATTTCATGTTTCATGCTTAAAGAAGGTGATTGGAACTAGGTGCAAAATTCAAACCAACCTTCCAGAGTTACCTGAACAAGGATCCATTTGGCTACAACCAAAAGCAGTCTTGGACCAGTGTGAGTGTCGCTTTCATTAGAGACCCATCAAGGAAGTGCTAGTCCAGTGGAAAGATACGACTCCAGTAGATGCCACTTGGGAACCAAATACCATTCTACAGTAGTTTCCACATCTCAAGCCTTGAGGACAAGGTTTTTTTTAAGGGGGTGGACATGTTAGGGTCCTAACCCGCACATAGGTAGATCAATATATTCAGATGTAATAAAGGTCAATATTAATAAGGCCTTTCAATAAAATAGAATGTAAGAAGACCTAATAGAAGCTTTCGCTTCTAGAAGGATATTCCTCTATATGCTTCTCTTAATAGACATATTTAGTATAAATAAGGGTCGAGGGTATGAAAACCCTAGCTTGAAGATTATTGTAACAGAGTGTTTCTCGACTGGAGGTTTCCCCCTTGAAGAGGCTTGTGAACATTTATTTCTGAATCAAAGTGTTATTTATGTTGTTGTTCTTATATAATTTATGTGTTATCGTGGAGATTATACTGGTTATATTATTGTTATTCTGCCATTTCTAGCATTTCATTTATGTTTTGCATACTTAGACCCGTGGAAAGGAAGGACATAAGTCTTGGGAATGTACTAAGAGAAGGAAAGAAGGAGAAGGTGAAGCTCACATTTCAGAAGCACAATGAAGAAATGTTGAATCAGAAGGAGAAGAAGATGGGAGATCCCTAATGTTGATAAAATTTCTCTTGAAACCAGAGGTAGAAGTTGGGAAGCTAGTGTAGAGAAACAGTCTCTTCAAGACAGCTTGCAAGACTAAGGACAGATTCTGCAAGGTGATAATTGACAGTGGGAGTATTGATAATTTAGTATCCATAGAGATGGTAGAGCAATTGGAGATGGAGACAACTGCACATCCAAACCCATACAAATTCTTGTGGTTGCAGAAAGGACACAAGGTAACATTTACTAAACAATGCTTGGTTGAATTTAAAATAGGAGGATATACAGATGAAATTCTATGTGATGTAATTCCCATGGATGTATGCCATATTTTGTTGGGAAGACCATGGAATTTTGACAGGAATTTCATTCATAATGGGAGGAAGAATACATACACCTTGGAGAAGAATGGTAAGACACACATGTTGCTTCCAATAGAGGAGAAGAAAGCGAAAGAAGAAGCCAGCACAAGCATACTTCTCATCAGTTGGAAGGAACTTCTGAGAGAAGTTAAGAAAGAACATGAGATGTAGTTTGTTGTGGTGAGGAAAACTAGAGTTTTCCTTACAAGTACTACAATGGATGATTTTCCTAAAGAAATTTGATATGTGTTGGATAATTTTGCTAACATAGTGGTGGATGATCTGCCTAACTCATTACCACCCATCAAAAGTATCATCCATCATATTGATCTGATACCAGGAGAAAGTCTTCCAAACAAAGAAACATACAAATTGATACCTCGAGAGAATGAGGAGTTAAAGAACCAAGTCCAAGAATTGTTAGACAAAGGGTTGGTAAGAGAGAGCTTGAGTCCATGTGCAGTGCCAACTATGTTGAGTCCAAAGAAAGATGGAGTATGGAGAATGTGTACAGACTCAAGAGCCATTAAGAATATCACCATCAGGTATAGATTTCCTTTTCCAAGAACGAATGATTTAATGGACTTTCTAAGTGGAGAAAACTTATTTTCTAAGATAGATTTGAAAAGCAGATATCACCAGATAAGAACAAGAGAATTTGATGAATGGAAGACAACCTTTAAGACAAATGAAGGTTTGTATGAATGGCTTTTTATGCCATTTGTCTTAAAAAATGCCCCGAGTACTTTTATAAGATTGATGAATGAAATACTGAAAGATTTCATTGGCAAGTTTGTGGTTGTATATCTGGGTGATATACTAATCTTTAGCAGGACTAAAGAGGAGAATTTGAGACACATGACACTAGTGATGAGGAGACTACAATAGGAGAAGCTAATGATAAATATGAAGAAGTCCTCTTTTATGAAGACAAAACTCATTTACTTGGGTTTTGTGATCTCTTCAAATGAGTTGAAAATGGATCCATAAAAGGTGAAAGAAATCAAAGAATGGTCGTCACCGAGAAGCACGTTTGACGTAAGAAGATTCCATGGATTAGAATTTTTTTATAGGAAGGTCATCAGAGATTTTAGTGGAATTTGTGCACCAATGATGGATATAGTAAAGAAGAAGCATAAGTCTTGTAAATGGACAGAGGAGGCAGAGAGTAGCTTCAATATACTAAAGGAGAAGATAACAGAGCAACCAAGTCTGGTCTTGCCAAATTTTTAAAAGACATTTCAGGTGAGATGTGATGCAAGTGGAGTTTCAATTGGAGCATATTTGAGCCAGGATAATAGACTGGTTGCCTATTTCAGTGAGAAATTGAATGAGACTAAGAGAAAATACTCCACATATGATAAGAAATTTTATGCCGTAATTCAAGCCTTGAAGAAATGGACACATTACCTTGTCCCACAGGAATTTGTCTTGTATAGCGATAACCAAGCTTTACAATTCATAACCAGATGAGAAAAATTGAATCAAAAGAATGAAAAGTGGATTGAGTTTATGCAGAATTTTACTTTTGTCATAAAACATATTGTTGGGAATGATAACAAAGTTGTCGATGCATTGAGAAGGAGATGTTTGATTCTGCGGGAATTTCATGTGAAGACCTTGGGGTTTGAACACTTTAAGGAAATGTACAGTGGTGATCCAGATTTAAAAAAGGCATATGAAGCATGCGTGAATCCTGTGCTAAGATATAGGAGCCAGTGGGTAGAGTATATGGTTCGAGAGGCATTGTTGTTCAAGGGAAATCAGTTATGCATAAAAACATGTTCAATGAGGGGAAACCTTTTGAAGGAGAAGCATAATGGAGGATTGTATGGATATTTCAACCATGATAAAACATTCACATAGTTGAGCAGTTCATACTATTGTCCAAGTATGAGGACAAAAGTGATGAAATTTGTGAACAGATGTAGAATCTGCCAACATGAAAAAGGTAAAGGAAAAAACATTGGATTGTATCAACCATTGCCAATACCAAAGAGGCCTTGGGATGTGATAAGCATGGATTTTGTGTTAGGACTACCAAGAATGCAAAGAGGATGTGATTCTATAATTGTGGTGGTGGATAGATTTTCAAAGATGGCACAATTTATCCCATGCCAGAAGACCAATGATGCAACACATGTTGAAAATCTATTTTTCAAGGAAGTTGTGAGACTTCACAGCCTACCCAGAAGCATCGTCTCAGATAGAGACAAAAAATTTGTTGGTCACTTTTGGAGAATACTGTGGAAGAAGTTGGGCAAATATTTATACTTCATCTCAACTTATCATCCTAAGATAGATGGAAATATTGAGGTGGTTAACAAAAGTTTGGGAAACTTATTGAGGAGTCTGGTCACTGAGCACCATAATCAGTGGGGTCAGATTCTTCCATAAGCAAAATTTTCATACAACGACTCACCAAACAAAAGCAATAAAAAAAAACCATTCCAGATATTGTATGGAATGAAACCCAGTGGATTATCTGAGTTGAGAGACTTGGGACATAGTGAGATCAGAAGCGCTGGAGCAGAAGATTTTGTTGTTGAAATGCAGAAGCTCCATAGCCAGATCGAAAATTACAGAACTCTAGCCAAGAGTACAAGTGCAGAGTTGATGAACATCGCAAAGAAATTGAATTTGAGGTGGGACATCAGGTTCTTGCACATCTCAAGAAAGAAAGGTTCCCTAGGCGGACGTATAACAAGTTAAAAATGAAGAATATAGGACCATGTAATATATTGAGGATGCTTGATTCAAACGCCTATGAGATTGAGTTGTCATATGATGTGGGCATATCACCCATATTCAATGTTTCAGACCTATATCTTTGCAGGAAAGATGAAACAGAGGGATCAAAAGATCAAGATAAGATTCAGTGGGAGAAACAAATTCCTATAGTAGAAAAAACACATATGGAGAAGGTTGTTGATCAGAGAATTGGCAAAATGACTAGGAGGAAGACTTATTTTCAATATCTAGTCAAATGGAAGGGACTCCCAATAGAAGATGTCAGTTGGGAGAATGAAGTTGATATCCATAAGCATGGAAAATCGGTGCATGAGCTCATGGAAAGGAGTCCATGAATTATTCTCCAAGGGGAGTATGATGCAGGAGCATCGTCAGCGAGCACACGTGGTAGGAAATATCAACGCTTGGGAATCATTTCAGAATCTCAAACGTTGGGAGTTACTGCAAATTCTTTGGGGAGATGATGAATAACAAAAGAAGATAAAACGCTTGGAGGTGAAGTGATCATGAGCGATCAGGGAGTTTCACTTCGAGTCTTGAATGTAACTGAACTTACATAGAAGTTAGGTTTTCATTTTGAGTAGATGAGTAGTCAGGGGGAACCTTAAGGACCCTCTGAGATAAATAGAGGTTTTGTACACCCAAATAAGCATGTTGTGAGTTAGTACGAGTTTTGAGTTTTATTTTTTGTTTGAGAATAGTTGTAGCCATTTTTAGCTTCTGAATGAATATAACAGAAGAAAATTAATCCAAATGTGTAATGTTGTTATTGTTTGTGATTCTTTGTTATCGTATTTTCATAAATGAATGAATTTCATTATGAATGCATGAAACTGTGAATGTTAGTGCGAGTTTCAATTGTTTATCTTCTATTGAGTGAGTGTAAGGTGTGCACACAGAATGTAAGGAGTGCATGACGGGATCTGTTTTGATTCCAAAGCTCAAAATAGATAGCACGAGACTTTCCCATTGCAAGGAGTACAAAGAGACCGCTACAAGGTGGGCACAATCATCTGCAAGAACCAAGTCTTGCACATGAATCTACTTCAAGGAGTGCACAGATTTGGAATTCGACTAAGTGTCAAAGGGACTCCATAAGAGGCAAAGTCATGAAATGTGAAATCCTGACTTGATAATAGTCATTGATCAAAGGAGAAGATATGGACCATTGATCTATTTCCATCATGATTTCGGCTATCGGGAGAACAGAGGTAGGGAGACCCCCAAAGTCGCGAAACACGAAAATCCCGACATGATCACAACCGTTGATCAAGGAGAAGATCTAGACCATTGATGTAGAAACATCATGGTTTTGGCTATCAGGAGAACGAAGGTAAGGAGACCCCCAAAGTTGAGAAATGAAAAATCGCAACTTGATCATAGTTGTTGATCAAAGGAATAATCTGGGCCATTGATATAGTTCCATCCTGATTTAATCTATCGGAAGAATGGAGGTAGGGAAACCCCCAAAGTTGTGAAATGTGAAATCGTGAGGCACGTTTCATTCGAGCACGCGGTCACCACCCATGGTCACATTCAAGGAAGATAGGGGAGGAGCTAGTACATGCTAAACTTCTGTCGGGGTTTCGGAGGTTGGGAGTATCAGGGGGATTCACATGCAAAGACCCAACACACGAAAGTGTGAAACATATTTTGGGTTAGGCTCATGGTCACAGCGAGTGGTAACATGAGAGAATTTTGCGCTTGGTGCTTATTCGCATGGAAATTTTTTGTGAAAAGGAGCTATGGAAATTTATTGAAGATTCCAGCAGGGAATTGAAGAGCTGCTCCAACTCGAAGATTGAGAAGATCCAGAGACCAGGAGGTCAGCAAACCCTATTGAGGTGGGGGCACTGGATCATAGTGTAATTAGAGAAAAATGGTAGAATGATGTAGAAATTTTACGGATACTGTTCAAGTGAAATATCAAAACATTCTATCTATGATGCAAATTTACAATCAAACTATCTTTCTGTCCAAAATTTTAAAATTTAGACAATACTTGTTTTCCAAAAAAATAACCCAATACTGATGTATTCTTAACATAATTGCTCATTGGCCTCTGAACTATATTACATAGTAAACAATTGGATATTCCCATAATTTTATGTAACTAGAATAACCTTGAAACAAATATTGTCATTCTGTAACATAATAAAAAAAAACAACATCATAATCGCTACAAGAATACAATAATAATCTTGGAATGGATGAGCCATGATTCATAACATCAACCCCAACAAAGGTCCTTTAAATACCACAGAGTCATGCAAATTTCCCAAAAGCGAATATGATATCAATCATTTAATCAAAACACCATTTACTCTAGCCCCTTTTTTTAAAATTCCATTCATGGTCCGTATTATTCAATTGGGCATTAGACATATCATACAGAGGTTATTTCAAAAACAATAAAATATGATAATTCAACCAAGATATGCAACATTTTCTATCAGAACCATAAGATTCAACATGCTGTGAATTCCTGTTAATATGTGAGTGCAACACTTTTTCCATAATTTCCAATCAAGTGACCACTTAAACCCGTGCCTAAGTGAAAGAACATGAACAATGCTTCCATCAAATTTTGGGTAAGCAACGCCTTTCCAATAATGCATAGGGTTCAATATGTGACAATGAAGGTAAGTGCCAGAGACAGTGGGATACATAGACTGAGAGTTTGGCAGGTATACAACATGGTAGGTTCAAACTTCACTCCAAGGTGCCTCACATTCATAGTCACAAGGTCAAGGTTATGGCATGTGTTCATTAGCCACAAACACTAGAATATCAACCTACAGATGAAGTATTCCCAAAACACAGAGGTAAGGCATAGAGGACCCATTCGACAGGGAGGAAAACCCAAAAAAATAACCATAAGAAAGGTAGGCCTAACCACAACCCCTTTTTCAACAAACAAATATGATCATCTATACGCAAAAAAGGCACCACGACCTTCTTTAATGCCAATAATACCATAACAACCACCACAGGAAACCAACATTTGCAACCAATAAATACACAGTCCGAAAAACACAGTGACAGCTTGAGAATTACACACACCATGAGAAACAAGATCCAAAATTTGATTTAAGGGAAGAGAAGATTTCATAGATGGATAAGTAAGAGAAAACCCATACCTATAAAATATGGTGGAAGGAGAAAAGACTAGGTTGTATACCTCTTCCACGACCGAGCAAGTAAGAGCATCAAAAACTAATATATCACAATGCAAATGGATAGGGTGGTTGCTCGAGGAGAGTAAGAATGTGTAACATCCCGCTCTGGCGCACTGAGACCACTTATTCTTTGAGGACACTTTCTCGCAAGTGATCTGGACCCTTTTTGATGTTGGACCTTATATATCTGATTATGATGTGATTGACAGATGATTGATGCGTTACTATTCATGTATACGGGTGCTA